>JAJMJH010000006.1:0-212049 GCA_030568935.1 Starmerella lactis-condensi
TCTACAAATATTTATACTGTTATATCATCATTTTTATTGTTCATTTTTAAACACCTCAATGTGAATATATCGAATCTGTATAAATACACGCCACTACATTTACATTATATGATTAACGCTAGTTGTTGGTGTGTAAGGGACCTGAATCCCTTAGACCAACTAGTCTATGACTCATATGTTAGTATATAACAACAAGTAAGGTCTATATAAATAAGCAATTAGTAATTTATAGTGAATTGGTTTCCCTAATCCTAACACAAGTACCATTACTAACCATTATTCCTTCCTTGTAGGAGATAAGCAAGATGAAAGGTCATATAACTTCCACTTCCATTGGATAGTAGTGCTCCAGTCAGCTCCGAGAAACAATTCGCGTTACATAAGCAACGTCATACCTTAGTAAGTGATTTCTGAGGTGTATGCTAACACTTTTTAATTACAAAGAAAGGCAGAGCTAACCGGGTATATGGACGAGACGAGCTTTTTAGTGACTGTTATTGATTTACACAGCAATGGCTGGCTGAATTCAAAACTGAAACTGAAAGAGGTCGTCCCTAGTTTGCTGGTGTTTTTCAATGCCCATCTAGCTTTGAACAGCGCTAACGGACTCGCTGTTTATGGGTACAACGGCTTAGGAACTAAACTGCTATATTCGACAACTAACTCATCTAATAGTTACGAAAAATGCGTCATTGGATCTGATATCCAGCAGTTTGAGGAGATGAATAATGCAGTAGTTATAGGGATCCGCGATCAAATAGAGGCTGCAGCACAGTCTAATGTACATAGCACAACATCAGTGGCAGGACCTGTGTCACTAGCATTGACATTTTTGAACAAAATCATGATTGATTCAGGGGTTAGAGGACACGTATTAGTGTTGAGTGCCGGTGGGGACGATGTAGGATCTAAATATATCCCGACTATGAACACAGTTTTCACTGCTCAAAAATTACGAGTACCACTAGATATCGCAAATTTCGGACCTCCAAGATCGTTTCTACAACAAGCCGCTGAGTTCACAGGTGGTAGTTATACAGAATTCCGGGAAGAGGGAGCAGGGTTAGTGCATTTTTTCAATTCTGTGTTTTTAGTGGAACCCGGAGTCAGATCGCATGTGAATTTAGCAACTAAAAGCGACGTCGATTTCAGTGCTGTGTGTTTTGTTACAAAGAAGATCTTGGAGATCGGGTTTGTATGTTCTGTGTGTTTATGTATTATGGACGAAATACCGGAGTCTAAAAAGTGTCCGGTGTGTAGCACGGAGTATAAACAGTAATGTAATAATGTTTTTTTTTCTTTCTTTTTTTTTTCCTTTCTTTTTTTTTTCCTTTCTTTTTTTTTTTTTATATATATGCAGCCTTCATTAACTATACGATTGTAATTTGTACTATAATTTACACTACGTACCAAAATCTGCTTACGATGTGGTCTTTTTTTGGAATAGGGTTATGTATTTATTTCTATATATAGACCCATGCATGTATATTACATAACCTGACACAAATGCACGCACCGCCTCATACATTTCTGTTTAACGAGCGTAGTATTTAATATGTCTTAAACTAATTATATAGATACAACGTTTGTTTAGTTAACCATTATATTGCCACCATCCTTTTTCTTAAAGATGTAGAATGCAATCTAGTCATTTCTATTTTAATAACACCCCCCTTCCTATATTTGTATTAATATTTACCCTTTGTTTACGTTTTCTATTTACGTGATTTGCGTTTATAATGTCGCGCTATAACCGCCTCGACGATGCGAACAGCGATCATGTAGGTGAGAATCCCTTTGAATATGAACAGTATCAAATTCCTGAACAGGATATTTCCGAACAGGATATTGCCTACGGCTTTGAGAACTCTCCCGCTATTGAAGGCCACGAGTTCAGCGATCTGCCAAGAATTGTGCCCTATACACACCAGCACACGAACTCGGAAGCCCCCCCCCCTCTTCCTGTGGACGAATATGAGATGGACCCGGTTTCTAACGATTTCGAAGGCGACGAACGAAGGTTTACTAGCCGACCAATAACGACGATCTACCCGAATGCTCCCTTTGCCCAATCAGATAACGAGAACGACAGCGAGTCTGAACCGAATTGGGAACGTCGACAAAATTTAACGACATTAAAAAGAGCCAACACTAGGAAAGTCGATCTTGTTCAGGGCCGTGTATTCCGTTCTGAGTACCCTGTGCCCTCAGCAGTGCGGATGGCGATTCTTCCACAGTACCGGGAAGGTGATGAGAACAGCACTGAGTTCTCTCATATGCGGTACACTGCTGCTACTTGTGATCCTGACGAGTTTTCACCCTCGGAGGGTTACTCATTGCGTGCTTTAGAGTACGGTAGAGAGACTGAGTTGTTGGTGTGTATGACGTACTACAACGAAGACAAGAACCTCACTACTAGAACTCTTTACTCAGTGATGCAGAACATTAGAGACATTTGCCGGATCAAACATTCTGAGTTCTGGAACGAGCAAGAAGAAGCGTGGAAAAAAGTCCACGTTGTGCTGGTGATGGACGGTCTTGAACCATGCGACAAGGAGGTTTTGGATGTCTTGGCAACGATGGGTGTGTACCAGGATGGTGTTATGAAACGTAATGTCAACGACAACGAGACAGTTGCTCACATCTTCGAGTATACTACCCAACTTTGTGTTACTCCAGACCAGAAACTAGTGAGTCCTGAAGAGGGGAACTCGCGCTCTTTGCCGCCAATTCAAATGACATTATGTTTAAAACAAAAAAACAGCAAGAAAATCAACAGTCATCGCTGGGTTTTCAATGCTTTTTGTCCGTTGTTACGACCTGAAGTTGTGATTTTGGTTGATAGCGGAACCAAACCAAGTTCGAAATCTTTGTATCACTTATGGCAGGCTTTTTATAACGACAAGAATGTTGGTGGTGCTTGTGGTGAGATCCATGCGATGCTGGGGAAACACAAACGTGCGTTGTTGAACCCATTAGTGGCTTGCCAGAACTTCGAGTATAAAATCAGCAATATCTTGGACAAACCGTTGGAGTCTGTGTTTGGGTACATTTCAGTGCTGCCTGGTGCGTTCAGTGCGTATAGATACCGCGCAATTGAGGGCAGACCATTGACACAATACTTCTTAGGTGACGGTACAATGGCCGAGAGGTTAGGAAGCAAGGGAATTAACGGCATGAGTATCTTTAGAAAGAACATGTTCCTTGCTGAGGACCGTATTTTGTGTTTAGAATTGATGTTCAAGCGAGGTGCTAAGTGGCATCTCTCTTACATTAAGCAGTCAAAGGCTGAAACTGATGTCCCGTCAACTATTAGTGACTTGATTGGTCAAAGAAGACGTTGGCTAAACGGTTCGTTTGCAGCGAGTATCTATGCGATCTTGCATTTTGGTAGAGTGTACCGGTCTAGTCATAACCCGTTACGTGTGATCATGCTGCATTTCCAGTTTTTGTATAACTTGTTGAATCAGTTCCTAACTTGGTTCAATATTGGTTGTTACTTTTTAACAATCACGATTATTATCGAGCTTTCAGCTAACCCTATGGAGTACGGAAGCGAGACAAATGATCATTCGTGGCCGTTTAGTACCCAGGCATCTTCGATCATCTCTTTGATTGTTAAATACGTTTACGCTTTGTTTGTGGTGATCAGTTTCATCTTGGCTTTGGGTAATCGTCCTAAGGGGTCAAAATGGATGTACTACACTATGGTTGCCGTGTTTGGTCTCATCCAGTACTACGGTCTTGTGATCGCATTATACCTAGCAGTAACCGAACTCATTGCTATACCGCAGACTGTGCACACAATATCTGATTTCTTTGGGAACTTCTTTACATCTACAACGGCATTAGTTGTGGTTGCGTTGGGTTCTACTTTCGGTTTGTACATTGTCAGTGCTATCATCTATTTAGATCCTTGGCACGTTTTGACATCCTTGCCGCAGTACATGTTCATGCAGCCAAGTTTCGTTAACGTGCTGAATGTCTACGCATTCTGTAACTGGCACGATGTTTCATGGGGTACAAAGGGAAGCGACACCGTTAGTGCTTTGCCTGCAGTTACCGCTAAAAAGGAAGGCGGTCATGCGATTGTAGAGGAGGCAGTTTTAGACCTTGCTGATGTTGATAGAAGGTTCCAACAAGTTGTAAAACGTGCTTTGTCTCCATTCAAACCTCCTAAAGAGAACTCAACTCCATCTGTTGAAGACCAGAACAGAATGTTCAGAACTTACTTAGTACTTATGTGGTTGGTTTCGAACGTTGTATTGATCTGGGCTATTACTTCAACGGATTCGCAAGCACTTGGAATGAATACTAGTGTTAGAAAACGGATCGCTTACTTCTTTGCTGTTTTGTTATGGGCGAATGCCGTAGTTGCGATTATCAGGTTTATTGGATGTATACTTTTCCTTATCGGAACATTAGCTAGAAGATCAGTAGCTGCTAAATGAACATTCTCCTTTAGTATCATTTCTTATTTATTATCATACATATGTAGATACATACATATACATATAGTGTGAACTCGTACTTATAGATGTAGTATGTAGTATGTGGTATGTTATGTTATGTGTACTTCTGCTTATAAACCTGTTCTACTTCCTCCATACTAACATCGGGATTCTCAATTTGCATATCAACTGACAATTTCAAGGCATCTGTTAACCACGGACCACCCTTCCTGTCCAGTAAAGCCATTAACTGCTTTCCAGAAAGAAGCGGTTTTAATTTATGTGCGTTTTCCAAACCCATACCCTTAACGCGGTCAACACACAATTTATAATCAGATCCACTTAAGATACAATTGAACAAAAGACACAACTCCCATAAATCACCACAATTAATAACAAAATGACCACATTCTAGCCTTGTGAATTCAGCGTTAAAGTGGTTTGTAGATTTCAACAATGTCAATACATTGTTTTTCACCGTTTTTGTAGTAACTAATTTCGATCCTAAAATAACATTGACCGTATTTTCACCCTTTAAATCCTCGAATTCATGATCTTGTAAAATCACCGCTAACCACAAAACACAAGCATTTTCACCTCTCAATTCAACATTACAATTATTAACCACTGAGTTAATTTTATCCTTAAAATGCCGAACATGTTTACTAAACACAAACTGTTCTAAATGCAGGTCAGCTAAGTAATTGAGACCACGCACTGGGTCCTTAGACTCCAAAAGCTTTGTCATCTCAATCCCCACTCTCTCATTACTAACCTTCTTTAACAGTAATTCACCTATTTGGTCAGCGTGCATAGCAGCTAAAGCATCCTCAGCAATTGTGAACTGTAACTGAGCAGAAAATCTCAAAAGTCTTAAAACTCGTAAAGGATCGTCTTGGAAGGTAGTACTAGGTTCCAATGGAGTTCTCAAAACTCCATTTTCAAGGTCATCGATCCCTCTCTTAGTAAAATCTTCGATTTGTTTAGTTTGTAAATTGTAGAATAAAGCGTTTAAAGTAGCATCACGTCTCATAGCATCCTCCATAGGAGTTCCAAATTTAATATCAGTAGGAACTCTTGACTCATTAGCATATTCTTCACTCCGCAAATTAACAAAATCAATATCAAGACCGTTGATGTTAGCTGTCGCTGTTTCTAAATGCTTGCTTTTAGCAGGGTTACATGCGATTTTATGCACACCAATTTTCTTTTCTCCTCGAGTTTGTGTTTCTAAGTACTCAGAAAATTTCTGAGCGAAATCCGCACCGGTCGTTTGATCAATAGCCACATCGATATCATGGCTTTCACGGTTCAACAGTTTATCGCGTACCCAGCCGCCAGCGTACCTTAAAGTTAAATTTTGGCCATATGTAGTTGAAAAGTAGTCACAAAATTTTAATAGCGTTTCTGTTAACTCAGATTCAGCATCGTTTAACAAGATTTGACGCATTACTACTTACTAGAGTAGTATAGTATAGTTTAGTTTAGTTTAGTTTAGTTTAGTTTAGTAAGGTATAATTGAACCCCTACCCACATTTTAGAAAGCATATTGATTACTTTATACATTCTGTACATTCTACACGGACACATAGTTAAACTAAGCATGGCCAAGTTCAAAGTAGACCTCAGTTCCAGCTTCATTCAGAAACTACAGCAAAGCTCATATCACCCCAATATTGGAATTCGAGGATCCAAACAAAAAATAAACAAATTGCGCCTTCAGCAAACCTCCAATGGGTACAAACTAGACACACCCGATCTAACAGCAACTAAAACCGCTCAATTAAAACTAGACAGTTCAAACTGTGTGCTTATTTACAACAAAAAAATTGGTAAATACGAATTGCATTCCCTGGATTTAATAGAAACAGTCATTGAAGAAGTAAAGCCTCAAAATGTTGAAGTATTCAAACCAATCATTAAACAAGAACAAAAGCATTTTAAACCACTGAAAAATGAGTCGACAACACCCGCATCACATGACAATTTGCATTTGCATGGCCTCACACCGGATTTAGAGTCTTTGGAGAAGGAGCTTGCCTTGGATTTAGACGAGGACACTACTAGTGAAGAAGAGTGAAATCCGTAGTTTCTATATAATCATCCCGTAACATTTGTAGTTCAAAAATTGCTTCAGCTGCTCTTTGCCTAATTTCCCCGGGGTACTTGCTAGATTTCGTGATGTCTAGAAGTCTTTGCTGGGATTTCGGATGATCATATAAAACTTGTAATATGTCAATGCAATCTGTAAGTGTTGATATTGGAAGTTTGCAGTGTAATGAGAGGTTGTAAATGATTGCTAATGTATTGGGGGGTAATTCCAAGCCGTAGACTGCTAGTTTTTTGATTGTTTTAGTTAAACAACTTGCTCTGCCAACTGTTGATTTATCAACTTTCAACAAATGGGGGAGGATCCAACTACCGTTAAGAACAACAGCTTTGAATGCCAAGTGACTAGTTTTCTGATTGGTTTGAGGAGATCCAATATTAGATACTAAACCTTCAGCAATGCTTGGCCTTAAATGTGGTGGTGTATACTTCAACAAATCATCGAAACTTGTGATTTCATGAGAGGAAATAAGGCTTAATGTTTCCCAAGCGATTTCCCTAACTTTGTCTCGACCTTCAGCTGAAATTCTATAAACAGATTTCAAAACTGAATCACTTATGTTGCCGTTGATGTTGCGCAACTGGTGTAAAGAGGCAGTTCGGACTAATGAGCCGATATCTCCGCGCATATCTGTTGTATAATCGTTTAATCCAATTGAAAGTAAATTCAAGTCAAATATTCGTGGGATCACGTACGCTCGGCATTCAGGGCCACAGTTGAATGCTTCCAATAGGTGTTCGTCATAGGCACCTCCGGTGGTATTACCCCTGGCACAGTGAGGCAAATTCGCCAAGAAGAATGCAAATATTGGGAACTCCTTCATTCTTTGTAAACACAAATCAACAAATTTTCCTGTTTCCTGTACAAAATTCAAAGCTTTCACCCCGATCTCACGTAACTGCAAAGAATCAGTAGACACCATTTCAAACACCTCTAAGGCCTTTTCAGGTAATAACGGAACCACATACAATGCACACTCGATTTCGAAATCTGTATAATTTGGCAGTTTATACAAACTTTTCACCTCTTCAATCCTGTAGTTCAATAAAGGGTAGTTAGTATACAATGATCCTAGAACCATTTGCATACAATTCAACGAACTTTCATTCACTTTTGATAAACAACTGTCCACTAACAACTCTAAGCTGTTGAATTTCAAGACTGTTTGAGCAGCAAGTCGTTGCATTTCTGGTGACGTTTTGACATGTTCTATAAATAGATTGTGGAAATCAGGCACATACTCGAATTTCGGGACTATATTGAGCATACAGTTCGTAATTAACCCAACACTATGAAAATTAATGAGTTCAATAATCTCAAACATTTCACTAGCTTCTAAATCATTGCTTGAAGTGCCGTACCTGCCGAGTCCCTCTTGTAGTGCAGCAGCTGCTGCACGTCTAACGTTTACTTCAGTATCCATAATCGCTAAACATATCAAAGAATTATAGAGTTTTGTTCTTTGTTGTTTATTAGTTGGCAGTTTAGACCTGAATAACGACCAACAAACGTAGCAAGCAGCGTCTCTAACATTACCACCAATATGTGACACTAAGCGTTCCTGCATGAAATGCAGGGCTGAGTTTAGGGTTAGAATATTAACGATTTGGTCAGCGTAATTAGAGCCACCAACAGTGCCGCTGCCACTAAAATTAAAGATTCTTAGCAACTCAGCAATTGTGATTAAACTGCCGTTCCAGTAATCTGCAGAAGCATACTCGATTTTCTCATCTAATGAACTCAACAATGTTTGAAACACCTGATCGAACAACTCAGCGTCTAATTTAGCCATCACTTTCGCAAGATATTTAGCCGCCGAAAACCTAATTCTACTGGATTCACTTTCCAGTAAATTAAAAAACTCGTTAATGGCAATTTCAGCGTAGTTGTTTACATTTAAACATGCTGATCTGCCCAAAATCTTAATAAAGTAACGAAGAACAACGAGGTTTTCAGTGAAATCTGAACTGTTAAGTTCATAAATAATCAGTTCAAAAGGTTGAGGAACGAAATTAGACCTTTTAAGAATCACTGACATTGTCATTAAGTACCCGATTTTACTGTGGGGTTTAGCACTGACGTCATTCATGAATTTAGTAACGCATTCACTAGTTTGGTGTGGAACTCTAGTAAACAATCTCCCAAGCAATTGAGCAGCGGCATCCTTTTGGATTCCATTGAATTCCAGAAATTTAACTCCACATACATAAATCTCCTCGGTAATCCCTGTTTTAATGGATTCTAAATCGAAAGGTACGAGGATAATTGTGGATAACCACAGAAGAAGAACGTACTGAGATTTCCAATCCAGGTCCAAAACGCTTAAATTATCAAAAACTCGAGTAAGGTGTTCATGAGAAGTGGGAAAATGCTGGCTAACTACTTTGAATCCACGGACTTTGCAAAGCGTGTATATGACGTGTAAATACTCGTTGGAATGGGTTGTTAAATAAAGAGAGATAGCATTATTAACTGTTGATGGAATTAGAGGGTCTAATAATGTAGGTGTTATTTGGTATTCTTGTAGTTTTAGCTCTGTTTTCACCAGATCTGTGAGGTCCATTATCACGTAAAGGTGTATGTCGAAACACAAGGGAAATGTATAAAAGGGGTGCACTCTAGTGCGATAAATTTTCTACATAATATATATATATATAAATATTGTTATTTTTTACTTATTTGACTAGTAAAATTAAGTACCTTTGGTGACTTTGTTTACTTCCATGTGTACACTTGATTACACTATATAGCATGCATGAAATACCCTGTTTACCGTAAACAAAACAATCTTACCAATGTACACAGAGCACCCCCCCCATATGAAGACACTTTTGTATACCCCGCCCCCCCAAACAGTTTCTATGGGCTATAAAATCGAAAGATCACCCCTTGAATATACTAAACCCAAACCAGCCAATCATAAATACGCTAATCTTATTAGTTTCCACAACGACGACCAATCTTTGCCTGATCCACTTGAAAAATTACAATCCAATGACCAAATAACCCAACTCAAAAACAGTCTTCATTTGTCTACTGAAAAATATACCCAACAAACTCCTAAACGCAAGCCAATTATTAAACAGGAGGGCACCAAAAAGAAGCGTGCATTAGCTCATGGCTATGATGAGTGTGACGTAAGTATGGGTACCGTCCAGTCTGTTTTGCGGTTAGTTGATGAGAGTTTGATGTATACCCCCGAACGCGATGAAGTCTCTACACCTGTGGTTGTTAGAGCTAAACCTGGGCCTTCGCCTACACGTGGTGCTCCGTTGTACGCTTATGATTATATGCCTAGATTCGATTTAGTTTAAGTGACGTTTATATATATATGTATGCATGTATATTCTAGTTTTAGTGTTCTTAATAGAGTGTTAGTATTATCAGAAAGTTCATTGAAGGTTCTCATCACGCTTGCATCAGTGTGAGCTGAGTTAAATGTTCATCATACTTTTTACAATAAAAAGTGTAAAATTTAAAGGTGTGTGAAAAAATGTATAACGTGAAAAATCTTATGTAATGGATTCCATGATTACGTACATATGCATAAACCCAACCCTAAATATACCACACGTTAACACACGTCAACACACGTTAATTTATATATACAAACAACTAAGAGTTCAACAACTGGTGTGTTCAGCTACGAATGGTGTTTACGTTTACGCAATTCATATACATTAGGAGGCTTCACGATTTTCAATTCGTCTCTTAATTCATCAACATTCTTATCAAATAGTTTCTCCCAGTATACATTCAACAGACTAGGCGCTAAGAACCCTGTTTTCAACCCCCAAGGCAGGTAAATAGACAGTAATCTATTACGCATTGCCCTTGAATGTTTAAAAGGTTCGGAAAATGCAGCTAAACCTGTCATTGGAACTCCTAAATTAGAAAACTCCATAGCCTTAACCGGCACTTCACCTTCCATTAAAACCGGCAGATCAGCAATTGCATGATAAAAGTCGTGGCATTCTCTGTACCTTTGAACTGCGTAAGCTTCTTCGTCATTAGGTATAAATCGTACAGGTAATCGAGTGTCCACAGTCACGTGTTCACGATCCATCCAATCTGCAAAATGTCTCCCGAAAGTCTTAGAGGGCATCTGTCGTAATTTATCAATGTTTATGCTTTCTTCAGTGATTCTAGGGCGTTCGCGTAAAATTTGACGTCCAGTTTCATTACGTAGCATGGTTTCTACCATATGTTTAGCAGTAAATGGGTAGGCACTTAATTCTCCGAATACAGCTACTAAATCTGCTCTTTGAGGTTTTATAAATGCGCCAATTCCTGTGCCTATTGTTAGTAAAGCTCTTTGGAATGTGTTTATTTTGATCATCGACATTTTGGTGAATTGCGTGAGCTCGAGCTTGGGATATATATGTAATGTAATGTAAGCCAAGTTCAAGTTCAAGTTCAAAATCAAAATCAAGTTTGAGTTTGGGAACTCCCAATTATTACTACTTCTACTACAACTACAGCTAGTACCTTAGATCTTACCTGATAAGATCTCATCTGATCAGATCAGTCTCATTGCATAAGCCACAATTTAAGCAGGCTCCTCCTCCTTTCCTCCGCAACAACTCCTCGCTAGCATAGTATTACAAGCTGCTTCCACTAGTTAGAAAACAGAATACTTACGAAATCATAAATTGAGGCTTAGGAAAATTACATCACATCAATCATGTCCTGGTTAATCGAGTTTTTTTTAGCAAGTATTGTCATGTGTATATGGGCAATTGTATTCTATAAATTCTCTAAATGGGGACTCAAAAGGTTCAATTTAGGATTTATCCAATTAAAAAGACAGAACAAACAACAACAACGACTTAATGAAGAATCTTCTCTAATATCTGCGTAACCTCATTAAAGTCTTTATTAGCTAAAACACGCCAATTAGGCATAACTAACGGCACTTCACCTAGCAATTCGTCTAAAGCCGATTCCAAAACCGGCATTAACCGTTCATACCCCGCATTAGTAAAATGTAAACCGTCACTCAGTAAAGAAATATCATTGTTAAATAGATCAGCCAAATTTATAACTTTAGCATCCAAATCAAGCATTGCAATTGTATATTCCAGCATATAACTCGCACTGCGAATCTCCCATCTTGACTCGTCAATAATTCCGGGAGTTATCAACACAATATTCTTAGTGTATTGGCGTAATTCTTTAAGAATGGCATTGATATTTTCAATTGTAGTACTAAGATCAACATGTTGCGGGTTCCCGGGAAGCACAGCATCATTGGTTCCAATAAACACAACACAAGCTGCAAGTTTGTTAACATTTATAGAGTTCAAAATTAGGGGTAGAGCACCACGGATCATAGTTGTTGTGTAGCCGGAGTACCCGCGTAAGATAACGTCTAATTTACGTGCGTATTTATCAGATAGTCTACGACAGATTCCGTCTTTATATTGAGTGCTGAACTCGGTAATTGAGTCTCCTAAAACGAGAATTTGGTTGAAGGGCATGTGTGTGTGTGTATAGCGAGGTGTATAGTGTAGGGCAGCGAAATAGGTACTAACGCTTAGTCCTGAACTCCCAACTGAACTCCCAACTGAACTCCCAACTGAACTCCCAACTGAACTCCCAACCGAACTGACAAACTGACAAACCTATCTACACTACGCTAATCTAATCTAATCTAACTGGGGAAGCTACGCTGAGTAGGCTACGCTGAGGAGCGCTTACCAATCAACATGTAAGAACTCCCAACAACATCATATTAGAATTATAGAACATTACATTCTAACCTTTTTAATGACCCACCCCGAGAAAGTATTCGGTCTTGAGAATTTCGGCAATACTTGCTACTGCAATTCCGTTCTACAAGCTCTTTTTAACTTGGATTCGTTCAGAAACTACCTGGAGAGACTAGGCACTGCTAATCCTCGTGAGCAAAGATTAGAAACACATGGCGGAACTCCTCACCCAGTTGAGGCGTATAAAAAACAACGATTTGACGAGAAAGCCTTCCTTTTCAAAAACAAAAAACAAGAGCCTGAACATTTGGATTTAGAACATTTATCTCTTTCTGTTAATAGGAGTAAAAACGGCCATCAAGGAGCCGATGCTGCTGATAACGGAACCGAGCACGTTGTCGGTCAATTAGAATCGCCCGTGCAACTTCCTAATCAGCCCGCTAATTATATTGAACTGCGTAAAAGAAACGCGCTTTTAAAAGGTCCAATTGTTAATGTGGATCAGAACTTCAATACTGATTACAACCTTCCACCAAGCTTAGTCACATGCGTTAAGGATTTGTTCGAGTGTATCAATGAGAACAGCAGTGAAATCGGCGTTGCCAGCCCTGGAAAACTAGTAGAAACCTTGAAAACGGAAAACGAACTTTTCAAAGGCTCAATGCATCAAGACGCTCAAGAGTTCTTGAACTTTTTAATCAATAGAATTATGGAAGAAGAGAGTAAAATGACTGCTCCTGTTGGTATGAAAGCTAGGGACATCTTTGGAGGAATGCTTACTAACGAAATGCGCTGCCTTAGTTGTGAAACAGTTACCAAACGCAATGAACAGTTCTTTGATTTCAGCTTGGAAACTTTCCCAAATACAAGCGTATTCCATTGTATGCGTGTATTCTGTGGTAACGAAATCCTAGACGGAAACAACAAATTCTATTGTGATACTTGTGGATCACGTGAAGAAGCGTTGAAAAGATTAAAAGTTCAGAAGGCACCTGAAACCCTAATCCTACATTTAAAGCGGTTTAAATTCAATGAGGAGTTACAGCAGAACACTAAACTGATGCACAGAGTGCTTTACTCTAAATATTTGCGTTTACCAGTAACAACTAATGACTGCGCGACACCTGAGAAGCTTTACAAACTGAACTCTGTAGTTGTGCATTTAGGCGGTGGGCCCTCAATGGGACATTACGTATCACTTTGCCGGAAGAAGGGTGGGTGGTTACTTTATGATGACGAAATGGTCGATTTGGTAAGTGACCGATTTGTTTACCAATTCTTTGGAGATAAAAATACCATGGCTACTGCTTATTTATTGCTTTATGAAGCTGTTAGTGAGCGTGAAAGATTAGAATCTGATTCTGTGATTTCAACTTATGATTTGCCGTTTGGATTTAAATGAACTCAGAACTATGTGATGTTATGAACCAAATATTTATAAATATATAGTACTATATAGTTGAAATATATTTAACGAGCAGATAATTGAAGTCCCATAAACCGTTTACGGCTGAAGGCTAACCAGTGTTTACTAGGAACCTCAGTAGTAAAAACAAACTGTAAAAGTCTGTCAGCAAGTTCCTGTCTGAATTGTGAGAGGTAATACCTCAACTGATCAGCCTCAAATCCAGGCTGAGGCGGTGTATATAACCCATTAAGCACGAATTGTGGCTCACCCGGAATAGCGAAATCGTCACTAGCAAGCACATTGAGATGCTTTTGAGCTTGTTGACGTTGAGGATGGGTCTTAATATGGCTTAAACATTCATTCAAAAACAAAATTCCGTAGATTAATGTACGATCCGCATTGCCTTTGATCTCGAAATTACGGAAGAAACTGTTTACCCTAAACAGGTCGATGACTTCGTCCACAATATCATATTCAGTAGTAGGGAATGCAGGGCCTTTGAATTTAGTGCGCAATGGCAGCACTGCGAAATTTCCGAGGAGTCTTACCTCGGGGTAATCGTTGAATACTGAATGCTGAACGGGCATGCTATGATGTGGTAATCAACCTGCTTACAATTAGGTAGCCGTTGATTAGTCACAATCGCACCACACATCACATCCTATATGTATGCACCGAATATCTGTAAAGTGTGGTGGTGCATTACTATAGTGTCGTATATGTGTACACAACATTACATCACGTACAGACACTACATCACGTACACTTTGTTGTACCATATAAGTTGAAATACATAATTAAATAACATTAGCGTCTAAAGCTTCAAAAAATATCTTTTCAATGCTGGTTCTAGAAGTGACAGCAAGCTGATTTGCCAAGATCATCTCGCTTTCTTTAAGAATTGTTTTCATTACACCAGTTGTTTCAGCCTTGATTAGTTTGTCCTTGATTTCCAGTAACCCATTAGCTAAATGTTGTGACTTTGCCATGCTCAAATCAAGGTCTGAAATCGACATCCGAGTAGATACATTCAGCAACATGTTTTGAGCAGCATGAGTTAATTCTGAGATTGCGAGCGCGAAATTGTTTTCCACTAACTCGCCGGCTTTTGAAATGGTTTTCTGAGCGGTTCTGATGACTTTATAAAACTCGACTTTATAGGGGTGGATATGGTAATTGTGCTGTAAATCCAAGTAAATGTTTCTTGAACCGTGTGATTCAATATGGGCGTTTAAAAATGGGGTGTCTGATTCAACAATCAAGGATTTGATTTGTCCACTAACTAATGTACCCAGTGGTATACGTAGCTGCTGACTGTTCGAATCTGTGGTGGAAAGTGTGAGAACAGGGTCTACATGAACATAAGTTCGTAAAGTGCTAACCAATCCGCGAACACATTCTTTGATTTCAAATCGTGAGTTAGCATAAAGGAAGTGTCCAGTATTAGGAATGCTGCTGCTGCTGTCTATGTTCATTGTTAAGTCCCCATTAGAGATTATGTGCAAAGGAGGGTATGAGTTGTAATTAGAACAAAAGTAGCCAGGTAACACAATAATTGATTGCTGAATGCTATTGTGAGGCGTGAAAAAAGTAGAAACGAAATCTAATCCACCGGATTCGCAATCAGTTAGTATTTGGCAACTGTTCATTGTGATGTCATTGAAGAATTTCCACCCGTTCCAACTAGGTTTACAAGGACGTAAGTAAGCGTATCTCAAATTAGAGTCTTGGGTTTTGATCATGATAATTAAACCTAAACGGTCTTGTGGTCCTAACTGGCTTAAGATCGTCGGCACGACTTCCTGTAGTAAATCGAATGGCAAGCAAACAACGATCTCTATAGTAAGAGTTTCATGATGAGGGAAATCAAAGGGTGGCATTAACTCGCCATTACTGAAATCCTCAACCAATGGGAACTTCCACGATCTCGTGATTATGGCAGCCATCCATTTTGAGATGACGTCAGGGGTGGAAAACAGCTCCACATGGTCACTACTGCAAGTGAAAGAGATCGAGTTCGAAGTTGGGTATATGTATAACTCGTTGTTACCAAGATCAACAATTTGGCGGACGGCGTCATTGGTGGTGATTACTATGAAACTGTCAAAAAGGTAGCACGTAGCTTCAATTGATTGGTAGCTGAAAATTGAAAAGAGTCTAAGGCGGCCTAACATGCTTAACCGCATTGAAAATCCGGCTTGTTCGATTAGTGTGAGAACGTCCATTGCCATTGTTCTAGCGAGTTCCTCGTCTTTAGCAGTGGGGATGTATTTATAACTGCTAGATTTATTGATGGAATAAGACTCGATTTCGAAGAGATACTCATACTTTTTGACACTACTGGTGGGACTATGAGGTGTCTCCCAATGGGTGGTTTTGGCATTTAATGGTGGCGCAGGCAATATTGACGGTTCCTCGTAACTCGATTCTTCATCAGAACTAACATAAGAATCGTCAAGTGGAGGCGTCAACATATCAGTTTTAAGCGGCACACAGTCGCTTCCACAACCAGCACATAATGGCTTAGCACCATCAAGAGCAGCAGTAGCTGTACGTAAACAGTACCTATGGACATAATGACCACATTCCAATGGAAGGGCGTCATACACGAACATTTTAGGGTCTAAACAAATCGAGCACGTTTCTTCATCTTCGTTTTGAGAGTTAGGAAGATCAACAGTATTGAAAAAAAGTCGTGTACTGGGTTTAGGTGCCGGTGGTGGTCCTTCGAATTTAGTAATATCTGTCACTTCGGGGGTGCAGTATCCATCGTGAAACATGGGGATATGTTTCCCGAAAATTGGTGGTGAGGGGGGGGGGGATACTGGTGTGACGATATGTTCTTGTATTGTTGCAGTATATGGAAATGCAGACTTGTGTGGCTGAAGTTCTATTTTAAGATCAAGATCGTTACTGCCATTAGGGAAACTGTTTTGTTCAATATCAGTAAGGCAGGGTACTGGCTTACGGGGGAATTTCAACATGCCTTTAATGTTATTTGTTATGTTGATGGCGGTATGAAAATGAATGTTGGGGGGGGGGGTTGAAGATAAGTAAGGTGGGTGGTGGATAATGTAAGGTAGCCTTTCAGTTATAAATGAATAACATAACCCTCGTTACGACATTGTTGATGGAATGCCCAGTTATGTAGGGTTTCTAACCCTTGACCTACTACTTTTTCAAAGTTGTAGTAATCTAGTTTTTCGTTGTGAACACTGTTCAAACAAATCCCTAAAGTTTAGTTTCTGGTGGGATTTTAAGAGGTAGAAGTCAAATCTACTTTAGTATAAATATAATGTGCATAACAGTTTCATAAATAAATGAATAACTCAGGATTGTTCATTATTATGTCAGACTTTCTAGACCTTATGCCTGTATTACTAACAGTAAAAAGATAGGTTTAATTGGGATACCTAGGGTTATGCAGGAATATGCATATCTTTGAATTAATTAAAAACTCTATCAAAACAAGAAATGTCTTAGAAGACGCAAACAAACAAAACCGGAAATAAAAAATAATATATCTGAGCACTGCATAATGAGCTTTGAATTTCGCCAGGACCTTTTTTACATGAGTTTTACCTGTTTTAAGCGTCTATATTAAGAACATATACCCTCGGTCGTATTCGGGATAGGAATGCATCAAAATAGCAAAAAACCTCAATTAACAGTAAAGCCCACAATTCGAAACATATCAAAACAAAAAGCATAAACAAAAGGAAGGTGCATATAGATACCCATGTAAATAAAAATAATAAATATTTCGGTTAAATTTTTAGCCGGAAAGCGCGACATTTCGGATTTTTTCCACACCTTCGAAAAAAACCTCGGGTACCTGTCGGTAATGACACATTCAGGAAATTACCGATGTCTGAGTAATAGGAGTACTGTACTGTACTGTACTGTGTTAGCAGTTAGCAGTGCCTGTTACCTCAGCACTATTACCCTAAACCTAGGAATAAAATAACTCTATCAGGAGCTATAGATAGAAAACAAACTAACAACATGTACGACATAGACTTGGACTACATTTCCTATAACGATACGACCTCTTACTATTACTTACTTACGTGATTAATTGAGGACATATTTTAACTGCGGATGTATATATCCGGGGACAGGGTGGATCTCCAAACAGTTCACTAAAATATGAAATAATAATTAGAAACAATACATAAAACTATTGTTTTTGTTGTTGTTTATTTACAAAAGTATTTTAAGTGTCTCAAACTAGTGTTTAGCCGAGTGCCCTCTTAATTGTTAATACTCTCGAAGCGAAACGCATGTACCCATCGCAATGGCATCATATGACTGGGAATTAAGTAACACAAGTGAGATTTCAATAACGATCACCCCACTTGTAGAAAAAAAAAATTATTAGTCGTTGTTGCGATAGCGGTATGCAGACCGAATCACTTTGTTCCCAGTAATCTCTTAACTAAAACATAACCCCAACCCAGAGTTTCAAAAAATCGATCAAGAGTCACAAACCTTAGTGACTTAATAATCAACGTATATCTGATAACTCTCATGTCCACTTAATAATAACGTCAACACCAATCCACCACAAATACACTATTTATAGACCCACATGGAAAGATCAATATACAACGAGCTAGAAGAATCAGACCACACGATTAATCCCAATTCCTCTCCATCTAACGATTTACCCCAATTTGAACGCCGAGAAGGCGGCACAATCGAGTACTTGACCCCCCAAGAACTAGCCCAATGGCGATGGTCAAATGTAGACAATTTAGACGCATTTCTTAAAGATATTTACGACTATTATATCGCCAGAGGTTTCCTCTCCATTATTCTTTCCAGATTCGTCCAAATGGCGACTGTTCTTTTCATTGTGGTATTCACCACTTATTTATACTCTTGCATTGACTACCACAAAATCACGCGAGCCAAATCTCTTGATGATATTCGCATTCCAAAATGTATTGCTAAAACTTCAAGAATACACAAACTCGGGCTATGGCTCTTTGGCCTTCTTTTCGGTTTGAAAACAGTGCAGTACATTTCCCAACTTAAACTGCTGTGGGAGATCCACGAATTCTATAAACATGTTCTTAAAATAAGCGAAAACGAATTGCAAACAATACCTTGGGATTCAGTTGTTTCTAAAATCGTTTCCCTTAGGAACACGAATTTAAGAAGTTTGAAGTACAAATTAGACGCTAACTCTGTGGTTACGCGTATAATGCGGCAAGAAAACTACATGATTGCTCTTTATAACCAACAGTTTATTGATTTGCAAATTTCGTACCCGTTCATTTCCTCTAAAAAGCTGCCGTTTTTTACTAAAAGCATTGAATGGTGTATTAACATCTGCATTTTGGACTACGTTTTCAACCAACAAGGCCATTTAAGACCGATTTTTTTAAAAGAAACTAAAAGAGATGAACTTTCAAAGGGTCTGAAACGCCGGTTTCTGTTTGCTGCTATCTTGAGTTGCTTGTTTTTCCCGCTTACTTTGTTATACACTTCGATCTACTATTTTTTCAGGTATTTCAACGACTACAGATCGAATCCTAAAAATATCGGTACTAGACAGTATACACCGCTTGCGGAACTGAAGTTTAGAGAGTATAATGAACTTTACCATCTGTTTAAAATGAGGATCTCCAGTAGCTACGAACCTGCTGAATGGTACATTAGTTTATTCCCGAAATTCAAAACGGAAATCATCATGAAATTCACGATTTTTATTTGTAGTTCCTTTGCTGCTGTTTTGGGGACTTTGGCATTATACGATCCTGAATTCTTACAGTTAGAATTAAGGCCTGACCAGTCAGTGTTGTTTTATTTAACTGGTTTAGGGATTTTAATAACTGTTTGTCAAGCAGCATTGAACTCTCCACAAGATCAAGCTAGTTATGATCCTGAAACTGCTATGTTAAGAGTCATTGAGTATACACATTACTACCCAAACAGTTGGCAGGGTAAACTACACAAGGAGTTTGTTAAAAACGAGTTTTTAAGTCTTTATGATTTGAAGTTCAAAACGGTTTTACGTGAAGTTTTAGGTGTGTTTTTGAACCCAGTTATCTTGGGTGTTAATTTGGCAAGCAAATCTGATGAAATTGTTGACTTTTTTAGGGAGTATACTATTTATAATGAGAACTACGGGGGGTATTTCTGTAAACTAGCCGATTTCTCCAGTGTTCCACCCACTAATGTGCCGTCTACTAATGTTCCTGTTGGAACCACGCAGCTAATGGAAAACGACGATAAAATGATGAAGAGTTACCTCAACTTTATGAATGTCTACGACAGCCATGCAAACACAGACATGTTAGAACCAGAACTTGAGCCGTCAGTACCAAATTCAGACTCAGATTCAGATTCAGATGTTGCTAAAGACGGGGTTATTGGACTCTTAAATAATCTATATCATCGGTAGGGTACATTATATCGCATTGCACGCGCTAATTACGCCTTCTCTTTTTTGTTCTTTCACGTTCATAAGCATTACGCTCAGCGCCTTCTTCACCATTAATTTGTCCCTCAAGACGACGCAGACGTTCATGGTAAGCTTCCATATCAGCACGCTTCTTAGCGAGTTTCTGTCTAGACTCGAATTCAGCATCTCTTCTGATCTCACGCAAGTTGCTCTTGCGCTCCTTTTTATACTGTGCCTTTAACTTATTAAGTTCACGACGTTCAGGATCCAAACCTGGGTTTTTGACTTCAGGATTATAATTCTCGTCGAATAAGGGCATTCTACTAACAATACCAATAGGATTGAAGTCTTGAAGTTTCAAGTACTTGCGTTCAGACTCAGAGAACTTCACTAATTTTTCCACTCTAGAAAGTGTGTCAGCACATATACGGTTGGTAGAATTGACGTTTCTAAGGCACACAATTAATGGCTTGAAAATCTCGCTGAATGCGCTTAAGCTTCGCCACATGCTTGCACTTGTGCTAATAAGTTTAGCGGATGTAAGGACAGTTTGGGGGTAGGTCAGTACTTCATTGAATTTAAGACTCTCAAGGGTCATGTCGTCGGGTATATCACGTGCACCAGCCTTGTCATTAGATAAGCTAGGTTTACGACCAGGTAAACCACCGGGTAAACCGGTGCTTTCGGCCAATCGAACATACCTCTCGGCAATCAACTCATTCTTCCCGTTTAAACTTCCTAAAAATCTCATTAAAAACATCGGGATCTCAGGGATATACCGTTTAGACAGCCTTTGGTAAACAAGCATCATATCACAAAGAAAGAACCCCACACTTACATTCTGTAATGTCATCTCAACTGTATTTGAAAGTCTTTGCATCATTACAAGCATTGCAGATGTAGCAACTACATGCCATTGATCACTCGTAGTGAACAAAGAGCCAATAAGCGCGAACAACAACATCTCTTTGGATTTCCATGTACTGCGTGATTTAACAATATGCAATAAATCACGTAAATGGTTAGCCAAAATCTTGCCGATTTCGTGTTTAGGAGCGATTTCATGAAGAAGTTCTAATGTTGAACTGAATTGTAAGGGGGTACTTATGCAGTAGTCACAAATAGCAATGGAAAGTTGTTGCAATTTGGCTTTGTCTCCTGATCCACGGCCTGGCGTTGTGATTCTAATGAAATGACGCATACGTTTAACGGGGGTTTCAGCGGGAAGTGATTTCTTAAGGTCAGAATATGTCAGGGGGACCTCTGCAGAGTCTACGTCATCGGCGTGGTCGTGGTCGTGGTCGTCTTTACGAGGTACTTTAAACGCTTCCTCATCAATTCCGTCGTCATCGTTAAGGCCGTCGTCATCGTTAAGGCCGTCGTCATCGTTAAGGCCGTCGTCATCGTTAACGCCGTCGCCATCATCGAGATCGACATGTCCACTGCCTTCACTAACGTGCTCGCTACC
This sequence comes from Starmerella lactis-condensi, assembly GCA_030568935.1. Taxonomy (NCBI): domain Eukaryota; kingdom Fungi; phylum Ascomycota; class Dipodascomycetes; order Dipodascales; family Trichomonascaceae; genus Starmerella; species Starmerella lactis-condensi. The sequence goes on from JAJMJH010000006.1 coordinate 21,561, forward strand.
CTCGCTATCGCTCGGTTCGCTCTCATCATGCAATCCAAACATCTCAGCATCATCACGCACTTCATTAGAATCCTCAGGAATATCCAAATCGTCACCCTCCATACGTGCCAATTTAGCTCTCTCAGCCTGTTCACGTTTCTCCTTAGCTTCATTAGCAAGTTCTTCATCGGTTTTCGTCCTGTCCTTCGGATCAGCACGTTTTTCAAATGCTAATTCCTGTACATCTTTGTCGTATTTATCAGCACTGATCTGCGGCTTTTTAACGCTGGTTTCTACAGACTGTAAATCAGCCATTAAACTGTCAAATCCAGCGTTTAAATCGTCGACAATTTTATCGTCTGCTTCTTTTTGTTGTTGTCTTTCGTATTTATGCATTTTAGATTTAGCAATGACTTCCTGCATGATCTCAGCTTTGGTTTTAGGGCGCACGGTGCCGTCAGCACCCGATTGACCACCTACATGGTCATCTACAGGGCCATCTACATGGTCATCTACAGGGCCATCTACAGGGCCATCCACGTGGCCATCCACGTGACCATATGATGCACCCAATGTGCCCCCCTTCGAGTCCACATTAGTGTCATCCGACAGATACAAATCGTCTTCAATAAAATCATCGTCCTCCAAATTAAAACTTTTCTTAGCTCTTTGTGCTCGTTGACGTGCATACTGTTCAATTCGCAGTTCTTCAGAACTCAGTCCTAAGTTTTTCTCGCCGATTCTTCGATCGAGAAGTTTACCACTCTTAGCTTTATATTTCTGCTGCGCTTCGTAAACTTGTAAACGTTGCTTTTCAGCAATTGATTTAGTAGCAGTTGGTGCACCAATAGGGCCAGCTTTACTACGGCCAATCTCCGATTTCTGGCGGTTGTATTTAGCGTCAAATGGATTAAACGCATTTCTAATTGACTCTAAAGTTTTAGAGTCTCTGGATTTCTTGGCTTTCATAGCTGCAACGTCCATCTTACGTTTTTTTTGGTCTCTAAGGAGATCATGTTTTTGGAGGTCGGTTTTAAGGTTTTTTAAAACTGAACCACGTCCCATTTATCTATTATCTCTTTACGGTTCAATTAACTGGTGTTTATCCTTGTGGTTCGGTAAGTTGTTGTGGGACCTACAGTGGTGTTGTGAGTGGTAGATTGTACAGTTGTGTTAATTGTACTTCTATGAAAAAAAATTATATAATCATGTCTCATCTTCCCCCCTTTTGGTTTCTTCACTAACTAAGCAATCCAACTTGCATGGAACCAAGAGTTAAGTTTAAACGTTAATCCTACAGTTAGAATCTTCTATTAAATGCAGGAAATCCCTGACTCGGATCCAACAGCACCTGTATTAAATCCTGACGAACCGCTATGGATTCAATTGCCATTTACTGTTGAGCATGATCCTCCTACTGCAGAGCCGTCAAATGCTTCTAAAAGGCGCAGAAAGTCAAGCAACTATGAAGATGCTGTTGAATTCAGCGAGGTTGTTGAAGATGAAGTTGTTCCAGCGAGTACTGAAGATTCTCAACCAGTTACTGCTAACCTCAACAACGCACAGCCAATGGAACCGATTAATAAAGTTTTAGATACTTCTAATAACTCTAATCAAGAAGTTCGATCAACTGGTACAGAGAGAGGTGAAAATCCGGCAAATAGTGAACATGCATTACCTAACCCTGAAATTACTCAATCAGGTAATACAAACGATTTCGGCGGTTCAGAAACTTCTCAATTGTACTACCGTCATAGCCGACGTAAACGGTTTAATTTTGAGGAATGGGTTGAAAATGAAAAAAAAGTGCATGAAATGGTTTATCATAAACGGTATGAAGTGTTTCACGGTGCTAAAAGTGATAGTGAAGATGATGATTATGGTGAGTTTGAGGATACTAATGTGGACACTAATGTGGAGACGTATGCAGATAGAGAGATTGATAAAGACATTGATAGAGATGTTGATTTAGAAAGCATTGGAAAAAGTAATGACACTGGTAATGAACATAGACGTCGTATTATTGACTCTGATTTCAGTGATTCGGACTCGAGTTTATCTGTTTTGAAACCAAAACGTAAAATCACGAAATCCATTCCTGCCTCTAAACGTGTTAACACGGATATTTCTCCTGATTCGCTCCCAGAGATGATGCCTGATTCGTTGCCTGAACGCCTGCCCGATTCTGTGCCTGACTTTTTGCTTCCACGGCACGCTCCAGATAGAATGGCCGATGACGACATTGAAGAAGGAGCACCGTCATTTGATTTCATGATGGCAAGACCTAGACAAAAGGCTTCTGTTGTTGACTTAGCACATCAGTTAGGTGATCAAGCGTCTACAATTATCCGCATAGCAGCACGCACAGCTAAACGTACTGCTCGTAGACCCACAGAGCGTAGACCCACAGAGCGTAAATCTACGGAGCGTAAATCTGCGGAACGTAGACCTGCGGGACGCAATGGTACTATACGTGTAGACAACGCTCTACCTGCAGATCGTAAGGAGAGTTCAACAAGAGTATCAACCACAGCTAGCACAGCAAGTGCTAACGCACGTTCTACACGCTCTGCACGTTCACGTCCTGCACGTTCCACCCTCGGCGACTCCTTTCAGAAGAAGTTCTTTCATGGTGACAACCAACATGAAGCCGTGCGTGTCATTCGCAAACTACGCAATCCACCCTCTAGTGTTTTAGAAGCCAGTTCTTCTGTACATAAAGCATCCAAGAAGACTAGCAAACCAAGAGATCAAGGCGTTACTGTTTATAAATCGAGTCAGAGACTTATACCGAGACAGAATGTGTTTCATACGCCAGTGCTTGAACGTGATATAGGTCCTAAAATGGCGCCACTGGTAGCAGAGGTAAGGGGGTACACACGCAGTGGCGTGCCTACCACTAATACTCCTGGTGTTCCTGGTGGTCGACCTCGCGTCCCTGGTGGTCGTTACGGACCTAACCCTGGCGATTCTGGCGGTTCTGGTGTTCCTGGCAGTCCTACCACCATGAAAGTCAAAGTAGACATCAACGAGCCCAACTGCATGATAAACCTATCTCAACTCACGAACTCAACCTTCATTGGATCTAAAATTCTCGACATTTTAGAAACCCCCGATGTTCTTATTTGCAAACCTCTAATGAAAGACAAATTCGGCACTCATCTTTCTAAAGCATCTTCCTATACAGTTGAATATGACAGCCAGAAAATCCTTCAAATCTGTACTGGCTTTATTGGTGACATTGACGCTGAGTTATACAACAAAATATACGACTATTTGTTGCTTAACACTGCTTACCTTGTGGATGAAAGCGAGATTGTTTCCATTGATTTCAAAGTTCACGTTCTGAAATTATGGCAGAAAACAGCTAAACAAGCAATTAAACACATTTTAAAAGCCAAAAATGTGCAGAACTTCCTTGTGTATACTACACAAGCACTATGTTTAGCAACTTTGTTGGTGTCAGTGAGAGTCGCAAATTTCGACGGTAAAAACATGACCAACATCCATAAATTATGTTGCTGGGCATTGTACTACACACAAACATCAATATCACATCAAATTGATAGTGCTAAACATGAGAGAGAGATTCCTGGAGCCGAATTATGTTATGCTGCCTACAAGTTGAACGTGTATAAACAGCTGCCAGTTGTGTTTGCCAGAGGTCAAACCGAAAGCAATTTACACTTGTTATGTGTGATTACTGCAATTAACCACGAATTCAGTAATTGGGATCTTGTTAATAACCAGTTAATGAACAACCAGCTAATGGGAAACATTTCAGTGTCTATGAAGTATTCTTTACTACTACTGTTGAAATGGAACTGGCCTCCGAACACTGAAGTTATTAAACTGATATTCAATCATTATAAACAACAGAAGTACTATGCTGATCCACGCGGCGAGTCAATTGCGTTGCCTGACTATCTATGGAAAACTGAATTTGATGGTAAAGTGTTACCTAAACAGGAATTCTCGCTGTTTTTAGAACTGCTGGGTGTTACTTTATTGAAATTCAAAGCTTTAAACGATTTAAGTACTTGTTTGAGTTTAGCAGGCAGCGTCACGCCTTTAAACGTTCTGGTGTTTCCGGAAACAAGTGAGTTAACAACCGCTAACTTAAGCAGTGCGTCACATCAGTACGCCATTTTGTTATTGCTTATTAGGTTAATGGAAAAAAGGTTCAGACCTCCTGTCTGTCAGTTGCGAGACCAAGTTGTTCTTTTGGGGGGACACTTAGCAATTAGAATGATGGCAGTGAGTGCTTGGGGGATGGCATTGAGGTTCAGTGATCAGGATGAGTTTGTTGATTTGAAGGAGTGGATGGATCTAGAGATTCTACAGAATGAGCCTCCTGAGTCGTTAGTGGATTTGGTTGTTAAGGAGTGTATCTCTTTGGGGTCCTCTACTAGGGGGTACACCACGGGGCACATTGCTGACAAATTCGAAGCTGTGCCTGTAAGTAAGATCCTCAATCACGCCCTCCAGTCAAGTTCGAAAAGTTTAAGAAAGAACACATTCAAATTGTTGAAATTGTTACCTCTTAAATTTTTTACCGAATTGCCTCATATCCTGCCTACTGATCTTGAAAGTTTCACTGATTTAGTACTTACTAACCAGAAAGCTCTCGAATACTGGCCTTATGAAGAGACTAAACCAGTATTGGTTGCGGAACTTCTTAATGAAAACAAAGTTTTGAGATCTGATTTTGAAGTTCTAAGTCAGCTTCTAAAATCGTTATTGAATCCACAATGGACTACTTATGATTACCAATTGTTCAACGTTTGGCATCCAAATGAGAATGTAGAAAGAATTAACTGGATCAAGCAAGTATTTCAAAGGTATAAATCAATTGAGTTAGCGCGGCAAACCCTTGCAATTGTGAAACAGCATTATTTCCAGAACAAGTTTATTAGCTACCGATCAGTAGTTGCTGAAGTTAGACAAATGGTGTTTGAACAGTTTCCTGAGCTTTTAAAAACAAACAAATGGTTGAATGAAAAAGATCTAGTGAAAATCGAGTCGTTTCGAAACATCATTTTGGAACTGCTTAGAAATGACAAGGCCAGTGAGTATGAATGTGAGTGCTTTTTATCGTATAAATTGAGGTCTTCATTGGAACTTGATAGCGGGAAATCGTTTATTTTCGAGCTTTGTAAATCAATGAACTTGTCGTTTACCAATCAGTCCACTTTGGCGTTTGATTTAGTGGTCAATAAATTGTTTGCTAAGTACGTTGTCGAGAGTGTTAAAGACGGAGAATGGCATTCAGTTGTTAAAATTTTGATAAAGAGCGTTTGTGTGTTATTACAGCATTCATTAGCTTTGCATTTTGATCCTAGTGTGTTCATTAATGCTTGTGTGTACTACTGCAATTCAAAGATTCGATCGGAAATGATGTTTACAAATAGTGGATTTCGGTTATTAACTGAGCTTTTTAAACTGTGTTATCTTTATTTGATTCAATGTTTAACCACTGATTGCCCGAGAAACTGGGAGAATATGATTTATGATGTGTATACTTTGGGCTACAGGATTAAGAGGATTGTTAAGTATAGCGATATGTGGCCTATCATCGAGAGACCTTTGGTTCCTGAAGTTTGTGAATCTTACGATTTTGAAGCAATGAAGACAGCTTTTGCGGGGTTTACTTTGGATAAACCTGTACACTCACACGGCGTGGAACCACATGGTGTGGAACCACATGGTGTGGAGCCACATGGAGACTCACGTGATCATAGTGCTTTAGATGATATTGATATCAATGGTGTTTGTAAACTTGCATGTGGTTATGAAAAGATGTATTCATTTCAAAGGGATGATAAACCAGTACTAAATTATACACCAGAGGGGAAATCGTGGATCAAGCCGCCTTTTAATTACAAAAACATGTTCAAGCAATTATGATCCATGGTCTATGATTTAGTTCTATAAATAGATACATGTGATTAGCATATAATATCATATCTAGAACTCATGTAATGAACGACTTTTTTAATTAAAAAAAATTTGGGAAAGAAAACTTTTCCTTTTAACTTTATATTTTATTTTGTTAACTTGATATTTCCAAGAAGAAAAAATCACTTTTGTGGGTAAAAAATACGTATTGATAAACGAGTAGTAAACATGATTGGCTAAGTCTTTGTGGTCATGCATTAGCAAACCCTTGGTCAGTAAGTTAACGTAATTTTTCTATACAAACATTATCATCATCCAAAAAATGGAGTCTAGTTTTGTCAAGCAGCAATTCAATAAAAGATTCGAAAGTGAACTTTCTAAACTCCCGTTTATCTCCGATATCGAGACTAAATTCCATATCCCGAAGACATACAGCGCTTCTGGTCTTACTTTGGTTTACTTAACTCTCGTTTACCTTAACATTGGCGGTTTAGGCCAGCTTTTCTCTAACATTGCTACTTGTGTTATCCCGGGTTACTACTCTTTAGTTGCTCTTGAGACCCCCGGTACTGCTGACGACACCCAGCTTCTGACGTACTGGGTTGTTTATGCAGCGTTTACAATCATCGAGTTCTGGTCTGGAGCGCTTACATACTGGATTCCTGCATACTGGCTTTTGAAAACTATTTTGTTTTTATGGTTGGGACTCCCTGCATTGAGCGGATCTAAATACGTTTACAATTCTTTCTTGAGATCTGTTGCAATTAACTATTTAGGCATTAAACCAGGCAGACCCGTTGCTAAGGGCGCCACATCTACTTCTACTTCTTCTACTTCTAAGGATGTTAAAGACCAGTAAAGCAGAGAAACGCCACTACATAATAATATTTTTCTATATTCTATACTTAGCAGTATTATTAATACATCCACCTTGGAATGAATAATTCAGACGCGACTTGGTTATGTAAATGTAAATATACATACATATGGGTTAGGTACATCTAAACAGTACGTTTCCACAATTCCAAAAAAAGATGAGAAATAGCTTAAAATATACCAAAATGAATATGTTGTGCTACAGATATACTCCTGTGTAATTTCAAACAGAGCGAAGACACCAGTTTTCAAGCATGTAAATTCACCACGTATGAACAAATAAGAAGTCTCTACACTCGGTGCTATTGCAGTTTAAGCTTCTCTTATGAAAATCGCATGAATTGGTCACCGTCTTTACTTAGTTAGTTATAACATTGATCCATAAATTGCGTTGTTTTCATATAGTCAAAAGTCCCTACTCCTACTCCTGAGAATCTTCCCTTAGTAATCAACCAAAAAGTTACCACATTTCGGACCTTTCTCGAACCAGTTACCAAATTTCGGCACTTTCTCCCAGAAGTTACCAGCATTTGGAACTTTAGACTAGAGTTATCAAATTGGAACAACCTCCTATCAAGCATTATACTCATTAGAACCAAAAATATTACAAATATTTCCACTTCTATTCACTAACACCCCCATTGTCAAAGACCAAAGGACCCTGCATTAATACAAATCCCCTTTAACGCGAATCTTTTGCTAAGCAGAAATCTTAATGAACGAACTTCAAACCAAAGCCGTTTTAGCACCATCTACGTACGTACAAATAATCGCCGGTCCTGGAACCGGCAAAACCTTTACACTAGTTCACAGAATTATTGAACTACTTAAACGTGGTACCCCCCCCACCCAAATGGTTGTTATGACCTTTACGAATGCCGCAACCCAGGAGTTGCTGACAAGAATCAAACAAGTGATCGGTTACACCCCACCCCTAATAATTGGTACTATTCACCAAGTTTGTAGAGATCTATTAACCCAATTCGGAGGTGAAGAATTTGCTGGGTTTAAAACAATTAGTGAAACCCAAAATGATCATATCATGGACCATCTCCGATTCAGCCCCTCAGTTAGAAAATCCTTGCGCAAAGCGATTGCCTCAGGTGATGTTAGCAGCATTGACGTTACCAATGTGTACCATGTATACGCTGTTGAACTCCGTAAACGGAACTGCGCAAGTTTGGACTCGCTTTTCCTTGTCATCCTCGACTTTATGCGTACAAATAGCATTATCCAAGATACCATACAGGCAGTGTTAGTGGACGAGTTCCAGGACACGTCGAAAGTTCAGCTGGATTTGGTGCTTGCAATGTGTGCTAAATGCCAGAATTTGACGGTTGTTGGCGATCCAGATCAAAGCATTTATAAATTCAGGGATGCAAACCCCCGGAATTTCTCTGATATGGTTTCTAGAGTGCCCTGTGAGATTAGATATCTAGAGCAGAACTACCGATCTGAGCAAGCAATCATTGACTACGCCACAGACGTCATTAAAAGGTGTTCCTATAGATTCGCATCTGATCGTAAACTTGTTTCTCAAATCAGCAACTACCAAAAACTAGACTGTATTAAAAACAAGCAAAAGAAATGTGTACAGTTCTGTAATTTCAAGAATTCAGAAAGCGAAATTGAGGGAATTATTTCGGCTATTATTGAACTTAATAAATGCGGCGTTAAGTTTAGTGAGATTTCAGTCCTTAGTAGAACTTCTTTACCGCTTTCGAGGTTACGATATCGACTATTAGAGCATAATATCCAACCAAGCAGTTTGTCAGGGTCAGGGCCAGGGTCAAGTAAAATGTCAAAATTTAAACCACCGATTTCAGTCAAACTGTTTGCTACGTTTTTGGCACTCGCCAATGGACAAGAAACCAAGGAGAATTTCAAGCTTGCTAAACTTGGAAGTAAAACATCTTCTATGAGACTGTCTAGAGATTTAGTCAGGGACATTTTCGACAGTTCTGCACCGAGCTTACAAAGAGTTAAACAAAGATCCGCTATTGACTCTACCGCAAAGCAATTCATGACAGTAGTCGATGGATTTAAATCAATTCTAGATAGGGATGTTAAGTTCAGTGATAAAATCACCGAGTTAATTGATTTCTATCGTCAACATGCCCCTGATATTATCCACCAGAAACCGTTGATTACTAGTGTTGGTAATGCACTTAGTAATGTAAATGACGGGGATTTGGATTTGTTGATAAATATCCTTTTGGGAATCAAACAAGATCGTGTTGATTTAGCTTCTACTATTGATACATTGAACTGTTCAACAATTCATAAGGCCAAGGGATTGGAATGGCCGGTGGTTATTTTAATGAATGCTGGAGTTGATACGACCAGAGATAAAATGGTTGATGAACTGGACTGGGACGAAGAGCGCAGATTGTTATACGTTGCAATGACAAGAGCTAAGTCGTGTTTAATGGTTACTGGTTGGGGGTCTTATTTAGACCCGAAATTAGTGGTTCCTGATGAGCACGTTTTGAAATCCCCAGTGAGTTTTGATACGCAAGTTTTGTCTAAATGTTTGAAAAGAGAATTGAAGGAATACACAATTCCTGAAATTCCAAAAGCTGAAGCAACACAAAGTCATCCACAATTGGATATCAAAAATTCGAATTCATTTCAAAAACCCGAACCTGCTTTTAAATCATTGACAATGCCACTTCCACCTAAAAAGAGAGGTTCTAACGGTCGTGTTTCAAAGGGACCTCAACAATCCACCAATATCTTAAGTTTCTTTGGTAAGAAGTGATTATATAACGACACAATAACATCCAGCGGTATCATGTAGTTTCAATAACCACCCATTAGTTCCAGTGCCTAATCCTATACTCGTAACATTCATCTTAGTCATTTTTGGTACCACACCACACCCACATATAGCACATGTCTGTGTCTGATTCAGAAATCACACTTTTAGAGTCGAAACTCAGTGATTTAACAAAACAGATAAGAACCTCTCAAAATCGTATCATCGATGCTGAAAATATTCTTTCCAAACTCTCAGAAACTAATTCAGCATTAACAGCAACTGATTTAGATACGTTGAAATCTCTTAACGACGCATTCCAAACACTTGAAAGTTCACTAAACAATAAACAAATTCAAGAAATTCCTGATCAGATTAATGTTGCTCGAAAATGGGTTGGCAAATTAGTAGAAAGAGATCCACATACACTGCTAGAAATCGATTGTAACTTAACACTTAGTAACGCGGAATCAACCTTCCAGAGTTTGCTCAGTTCTCAATTCAACTTGATTGTAAAGCTAACCAAAGATTCGTTACTTTTGGTGTTGCCTCAGGCTGATTCTAAGGCTAGTGAAATTGATGGATTACATACATTTGTGTTACAAACGTCACCTCAAACCGCGAATTTCATTTCTGAATTCAGGAAAGTGATTGACGATATTCTCGATTTGAAAATCAAGAAAATTGAGTTCCTAAATGCCAATGAAATCCATTTTAAACCTGGTAGACCAGATTTTAATGAGTTAGTAGAGGTGATTACTGTACTGGTTGGTTTCATTAGTAAGTCACATGATATTATCAAATCAGGTATTCCACGACGGTACAGTACTTACTTCATTAGGAAATTCGTTAACGAAACAGTTTTGGAGTTCTTGCCTTTAAACAAACAACAGTTTAAAGAATTTGAAAATGAGTTCAAAATCGTTGGAAAACTGGAAGGTATAATGCGGGAAGCTCAATGGACAAAAACAGGTGAACTTATTGACGTTTCTAATAACTTAAGTGATAAATGGATCGAGTTTAAACGTCATAAATGTTGTTCGAATTTGCGTGATATGTATATATCCACAGACCTGAATTCTGAAACTGGAAGGTTTGAATTGATTCGTGAAGTTACACTGAGAAATCTAGATAAAAGGGAAGAACAAGAACATAAGGAGGAGGACGATTGGGACTGGAATGACGATGAAGAAGAAGAAGAACCTGAAGAACATGAAGAACATGAAGAACCTGAGATAAACGCTAACGAAACTAATGAAATTGATGAAGGAAAAGTAGTTGACTTGTTCAAAACTTATATTAACGAAATCGGTGTCCAACAAAACGATCCATTGTTCAAACTATACGAAGCCATCACACCAATTGTTTATAAATCCAGTACTTTATGGCTCTACGCAGATACCCGAAGACTGAATCAGCATTTACAATTAAACTCAATTACCAATGCAATCCCTGATTTCACTGTGTTTTTAGACAAATTGTTAAGGGAGTACCTAAAAACTGTTTTAGAAGAGTTCAAGTACGAAATTCTTCCGAATACATTTGGCCAACTTGATTTGGTTAGTAATGTGAAACTAAAAGTCACAACAATCGCTGAACAAACTAATGAAGTAGGAGGTGCTGATTTACGAGTGTTTATTGTTTCTCAAGTTTTAGAACAAATTGCTGTTTATATCATCAGCAGAATTATACAAATGAGTCAAATTGCTAATGACGAAAGCGAGGTGCTTAGTGCTTATATTGCTCATTTAGACTCACTGCTTGTGTTTGTGCCTGATATCGAGGGTGTGCCTTCTTGGAACAAGTTGAGTGTTTTAAGCAGGATTCTAACTGGAAATTTGAGTTCAATTAATGATATGCTTGAGAAGAATTTGCTTGTGGATTTCACTGCTGATGAGTTGAGTCACCTGATCAAGGCGTTGTTTGTGGATTCTGAGCTGCGGTATAAATTGATTAAAAATATTTACAGCGTTATATAAATTTAAATGTAAAGCGGGGGGGAAAGTACTTACCTAGAAAGATTAACGTGACTTTAACGACGTATTAGGTATTGTGATCATGACTGTTCGTGTACTTTTCGTGTACTTTTCGTGTTTAGAAAGGTATGTGGGTACGGGTGTGTCCACATAAGGTCAGCAAAATTTCATGTGTTAGTAAAAGCTGAACCTCGATGGGAGGCATGAAAAAGTAAGTTCTTCAAGTTGTTTTTTATTTCTTCTGGATATCCTGGTAAGCAGCCTGTAACCTTTCCCGTAGTTTACGCGCTTGTGAATCTGCGAGTCTTTGAAACTGTAATTTCTCTAAAACGATATTCGCAGGGAGTTTAAACGGCTCAGGTTCAGGTTCCGTAGAAGGTTGACTAGAAGGAAGGAAGATCGAGCGAGTAGTAGTTTGCATTTGTGCTAACCGTTTTGTGGATGTAGCGTGTTTTTCGGTTAGTTGGTTAGTTAGGTGGTAAGAAGGTGTATTTCTATTCAACTGTGTTTACAAACTCCAAAGTTACGTCAAACCCTAACCTGAATTCCACAAATATACGTGCACATACCGTACAGTTCTTAAGAAAAGTAGTATCAAACAGTAGTGAAACCAAAAATACAATTGAGAAACACGTGTCTATACAAATTTATTGAACTTATACACTCTCGATCTTGATGTTAAGGATGCTGTTTACCGCTTAATTGGCGTCTCCTTTTCGACGCGACATGAATGCAGGGTTAGGATGTTTACGTTCCCCTGAAGCATTTCTACATTCTGCACAGGAATGCGCAAGGAGAAATTAGTGATTAGTTGACCTATTAGGAAATGAACCATCTTAAGAAATAATCATAATACAGATGAATTATATTTGATTAAACAGGGTTATATATAGAAGATTTTTTTTTTGAAAAAGTCGCTAGAGTGGTTAAACGTGCATGGTTTGATCGTGCATGTGACCTTACTGGAATTTTAACTACATACTTTTCAAAATCAAAATCAACAGGTCAATGAGGTACAAAGATATAGAATTTAAGCATCACATATTGAGATACACCTTGTAAGTCACACATTGAACGATTCACATTAAACGATTAACTGTGTAACAAACGTTGGTTTGATTCACCTTGTGCGTTACATATCTTACATACTTGAAACAACAGTATACTATGTACAATACTGTGCTGTGTTTAGCAAGCAAACAGCAATCACATAACCAAATGAACCAAAAAGAGCCACGAATTTATATAATTACATTCATTGAATTATCGAATCGGTTCGTTTACTAAATATATATATGAAATAGGTTCTACCGCATACATGCACGTTAATTAACGGTTCAACCACCCTTTGTTATATGCAAGTTTAGTCATACAAGCAACCAGTCAGGAACGAGCTTCAATCGCCACAATCTTCATTCCTTTGGGTGCTCTTATACGTGAATACATGACACCTTTAATGTATTTAGCAGAAAATAGTCAGATTGGTAGTCAACAATGAGCCATTTAAACGGTTTGTACTATATATAGATCCATAGATCCGTTGGTTCTTACATAATTCAAGGCATCCAGCCGCATCTTGTGAATTTCGGCGCAAGCGAAAGTTACCATATGTCGAACCACAGCAGTTCCCCGAGTTCAAAACAAAAACCCAATTTTTTCGAGACAATATCCCGTAAATTAGGAAACAAGCCTAAATCCACATCCTCTGATGAAAACTCAAATGAAAATTCAAGATCGATTTCGAATTCGAATGTAGACGAGAACTCACATGATAACTCTAATGAAAACGTCCACATCGACGACCAATTAGACTCGTCGATTGATTTAGACTCGCCGCGGTCAAGAGTAGCCCCCCGAGACACATCAAGCCACAATGAGATGTCACCAACACAACCACAATTAACATCACCATCACCGCCTCCACCTCCGCCCCATCCACACCAACACTTAAATCAAGGCCAAGACAGACACCTCTCACTACCAACAGCAATGTCGCCAGATCAAGCGAATTTGAGCACCACATCCATTCCTAAACTTAACATCCCCCGCACCCAAACAATGCCCTCACTTCCTAACGAACGCCGTCCCACACTCCACAGATCGGCCTCGAGTTTCCGCTCATTAGGCGCCACATCTGTTTATGAAGCCGACGAGGAAGAGGAAGACGAAACCACGGAAATCTCCCCCGATTTCATCAACATTCTGCTTAGAGAAGCCGTGCAAGACACGCCAAGTTTTAGAGCTTCAGTTTTGACTACACACGAAAAAGTCATCAAATTCGAGCAGTGGCTTAGTGAGTTAGAAAACAGCACTGCAATGGTTGTTAAAAGATTAGAAGCTTTGTGTGATTTAGTTTCTGGTTATTGCAGTGCTGAACTTCCGTCATTTGTCCAGAATTCACTGCTTGATAATGACTGTATCTCCCTCCTTGTTGGGAGATACGGCGAGACATGTACGAACCACTGGAACAGCATGCTTGAATCAAGCAGAGAGAACCACCGTAAAATCGAGCAAATGGTAAACAATTTAAAGGAAAATGTCTTTAGCAAGTACTACTCGGCTAAAATCGCTTATGATAAAATAGCCGCTGATTACCACATTGCCCTTTATGCTTATGTGCGGTTACCACCACAGTCAGAGCCAGCTGCGTTTAGAGACAGTGTACTTGGATTACGTAAGCTGAAGTGGAATTTCGCCTGTGCTGCTACAGCTTTAGTTGTTCAGATCCAGAGATTACAAGCGGAAAGTACTGTTGAGTTACTGGAAACATTGAGTTCCCAATCTACTTTGTCTCCACAACTGGATGGTAGTATTGAATTGGGTAATATATTAGGTCAGCTGAAATCAAAGGACGCTTTAAGTGAAAACAAGAACTGGGTTATTACTTCGGCAACTGAGTTTTATAGATTGAGATCTTTAGGAGAGCAACTTCGGAAGAATTTGCCGGCTACAATTTCTCAATTGCGTGCTTTACGCCAGAGTTTGCTTAGAGAAGTCCGTCCAGGACCTGTTTCTGTTGATTTGAAAGATTATGAAGCTGATGTACCACCACAGTTAGGTGAGCCAATCTACGATAAGGCAGGCTGGGTGTTTGTTGTACACTCAGATAACAACTTCTACCCTTTGTATGCTTACATTTGTAACGGTGTGTTTGGATTGTTGTCAATTTCTAATAATGCAGTTGCGGAATCTAACAAGTACTTGGTGAGCAATTGTGAAGTTTCCAAATTGGAAAGCACTTCTAGAAAGAATTTGTTGAAAATCAAGACTGAATCTGATACTATTGTTTTACAAGCAGTTGGATCATTGGAGTATGCAATGTGGTTAAGCGCCTTTGAAAACGGAGCTGCTGAAATCGCTCCTATTCCGTTACGTCCTTGGAATGTGAAATATACTGTTTCGTTTATTAATGGTGTTGACGACTTTGATTTGGCTCCTGGTTATGAAGTAGTTTCCCAACGTGCTGCTGCTGTTGCTCGTGATATGTCAGAACCTCACTGGATGAACTACGATGGTACTTTGAGATACAATTTAGAAAACAAATTGATTTTTACTACTCCAGTAGTGAAACCAGTGCCTACTGAAGGCATGACAGACAGTATTGTTGGTAACTGGTTCTTCAGTCCTAAGGGAATTCCAACTTCAATAACTGCTAACTTCTGGGGAACTGATGTCTGGATCCAAAAACAAGGAATCACTGAAGTTCGGTACAGAAATCATTTCCCTAGGTACCCTAAAAAGTATCCTCGTAATATGATGATCCAGGATATGGACATGAGAGCTATCACAGATAGACTGCCAATCGAACGAAGACCACGTGATGACGAGTTCTTGATTTTCATGGTAAGAGGAACATGTGTGGTTGATGTACACGAATCACCAATGCGTATGTTTGTTACCTCCAGAAACGTGTTTGTCTACATGTTCTGGGCTGGATTCCTTGATATCAAATCGTTGAAGCTTAACAGAATTGTTGATGTTGAAAGCGAGTACTCTGCTGAAAAGAGTGAGTTAAGATTGATTGTCCAGAATGATGTTAAAACAGCTGATGTTATGACTTTTAACCTGTACATTGACTCTAGTGAACTGGCTAAAACTAGATTGGACTTCCTTGTAACCAATTCTAGAAACAGAACGCCAATCGTTGCTAATGAAATTTTCGAGTTAATGACACTCAAGAGTTTATCTGAAGTTGATTCTTACCGTAATCCTGATAAGAAGATCGAGAACTTGGCTGACTGGTTGTTTAGCTTCACAATTGATGGCGCTAGTGACAAAACGGGGGCTAATACTACTAAGTTGGGGCAGGGAGTACACACCAAATTGGCAGAGGATACGTTCCCGATTTCTGCTAGAGCATTGTTCCACGTGATTTTCGGTCCAAGATCCCCAGTGTTTAACAGTACACATGAAACAGCCATTGACTGTGACTACCATGCCGGTGCTTGGTATAAACGAGGCAGGAAGTTAGAGCGTAAAGTATACTTGAAATACGGCAACGAGTTGAAAGTTTTGGACTCTAATGACAATGATAATGATAATGGTCATGGTAACCACAGAAAACACTCTTTAACTCACGTGATTGTTCAACAAGTTGTTACCCAAAACAAAGACTTGGTGGTAGTTATTGAACGAAGACCTAGTTGGGAAACATTTACTGGTGACAAGTTCTACCTTGAATTGAAGTATTTCATTTATAGTACTGGAACGGGCAGTTTTATGCAGATCTGGTCTCGTACTGTTTGGATTGGTAACTCTCAACACCAGGCATTAGACCAAACAGTTGATGCAATTTCCAAAATGATGGTCAAGCCAATGGCTCTAAGTATTCGCGAAGCTGCTGATGCTGTTTCCAGTTATGTTGAAGCACGTGATAAGTACGGTGATATCTACGCTACTAAAGTGGTAGCCGTTAGCGCTGAAGAAGAGAACTACCATGAATTGAGTATTGCTAAACTGAATACAAGAACGTATTTTCGGATCATGGCTAGAGTTCCATTAAGATTCTTAAAAAACTTTTTGAAATGGTCTTTCTGGTTTATCTTAGCCGCTTTACAGGAATTGTCATTACGACGTATTGCGGTGGTTTCTACACTTGTGCTTAGTTTAGTATTGAATGTTGTGTTCTTCCGTCAGTCTTCTGTTAGCTACTGGAACGCTAAACTGGAAAAGGATCATACTCATGATTTAATGACGAATTTAGGCTTGACTCCAAATGTCCATACTGTTTTGAAACGAGCTATCTACGATAAGGACATTGAAGACTCATTACTAACGGGTGGATTTTGGAATCAAAGTGATCAAAACTTATGCACTAATAAGTTCTCGCATTTGGTCTCAATTGCTAGTAATATCGAGAACTTTAAGCCAGTTTACGATTACGAAGAGTCAATTGTAGCAACAACTGAACAAATCGAGAACTTGAGGTTGGCATACGCCATCAAACGCAATGAGTTAATGACTGATATCTGGATGCTTAATGCTGAAGAGCGTGAAAGAATCCAAGAGATCTATAGAAAATGGCTGATTGACGAGACAATTATGTGCTCTAGAGTCAGACCCTACCTTTCGATTTTGAACGCGACAGTTTTTGATAATATTCATGACTACTGTATAAGTTGTTTAGAAGAAGCAAAGATGTTGATCTAAAATTGGGGGGGATAGGTAGCATATTAAGCTTAATTATATATACATACACATGTCAGAAAATATATATAGATATTATTTTCAAGTAAATGAAGTGAAGAGGTGATGTATTATCGGCTAAAACGTTTATGTGTGGAGATATTGTATACTAAAGGTGTGGACACCCCCAGTTTAGTTTATTAATCAAACGTGACACGAAATGTGTATTACTAATTGAATAAAGCACTTCATGTAATTTTCAAGTTTAGGGTTTTCTGCAATCAAATTACGCGTTGCGTAAACCCACATAGTTTAGTCTTCAGACCCCTCATTTAATCTGAAATGACGTTGGTGAGCCCAAATGCGGATAATGTGAACACTAACGATTCAGCGAAAAGAAAATTAGAACCTAATTCTTCTCAAGAAAACACGTCACCTCCTTTAAAGAAACAGCATATAGACGATGAACAACAACAACAACCTAAACAGCCAGCAGCATTAACTAAAGCAGAACGCGAAGCTCAACGTAAAGCCGAAAGAGCAGCCAAAGAGGCAGAAAGGCAAGCAGAAAAAGCCGCGAAAGAAGCCGAACGTCAGGCAGAAAAAGCCGCGAAAGAAGCCGAGCGACAAGCTGAAAAAGCCGCGAAAGAAGCCGAAAGACAAGCTGAAAAAGAACGTAAACACGCAGAAAAAAAAGCTAAAGAAGCAGAACGTAAAGCCGAGAAATTAGCTAAAGAAGCAGAACGTAAAGCTGAGAAATTAGCTAAAGAAGCAGAACGGAAAGCCGAAAAGTTAGCTAAAGAAGCCGAAAAAAAAGCAGCTAAAGAAGCTGAAGAAAGCAAGAAAAAGAAAAGTCAACCAGGAATCAATTTATTCTTCAAGAAAACCGATACACCAGCCGTTCCCCCTGCACCCGAACCAGTACATGATGAGAACACGAGTTTAGATTACACCAAAACAATATTACCATTTTGTGCACGTTCAAACGGCCGTGTATTTAGCACGGTAGTCAACTGTAAATATAGTAAAGAGGAATCTACAATGGATCCACTTCATTGGCTGAAATCGATTCCTCCCCTTACCCCACCTCCAAGAATTAGCTCACAAGAATTCCAGAGTAAGCTCTCTCTCGTGAGTGAAAGTCATCAAATTATTGATTTGTTAAACTCATTGCATATCAAACGACTGCAATTCAGTCATTTGTCTCCGAAACATCTTGAAAACCCATCATTCCCTCTTAATGAAGAGTACAGACCACCGTATATTGGATCCACGCGTACATTCCCCACAGATAAGTTGAGGGAGCTTAGTATTAACCCACTAAGCACAAAGATTGATGATAAACAAGTATATGATTACGATAGCGAAGCTGAATGGGACCAAGAAGATGGTGAGGATCTTAGAGATGAAGACGAACATGATAGTTGTGACGATGCAGAATCCTCTGATTTAGGAGAATTCTTGTCTAATGATGATGATGAAGATGAAGTTAGTGAATCAAGGCTGAAATTTGTTGGGCCGTTAGTGCCTGTGGTAATAAGCGGTGCTGATCCTGTATTAGAAGAGTTTAAAGCACATGTTCTTGTTGACAGACCAATAAACTTGAGTAACCCGTTCAACTTAGAAGAAGTTGTCAAAAAAGAACCAGAAGTTGTTAAAAGCAATGAAGGAGAATCTTCTGTTGATAAATTGATGAAATTCAGCGACAAAGTTGGCGGGTTAGACACATTGAAATCAGCAGTTCAAAGTGTGGACAATAGCACGGCTACAAAGGCCTTACATATCGAACTAATGAAACAGCAGTTTCGCAATGTTACCGAAAAGGAAATTCGGCAGATTTTCGATCTGTGTTTAGTTCGTGTTGGTAAGAAAAAGGCAGAAAAGAAGTGGTCGATAATTCCTGAAATTTATCAAGCACTTGGATTTCAGTAAACTCGCAGTGAGCTCTCTGTGAGCTCTCAATGAGAATTGTGTTACTATTAATAAATAAATATATATATTCACTCGAGATCGCCCTCACCATCGAAATCCACTTCGTCGGCTTTGGGTTCTTTCGGTTCTTGGGCTTCATACCACTGCGTGACGTCATCTATATAACTAAGAATTGTTGAAACACTGTCCTCATTAGACACATGCAGCGGCAAGAATTGAACCATTCCGAACTCTTCAGTGAGTTTAGCAATTGAATGTCTTAAATCAGCATATTTCGGATTCAATTCGTCATTGTCCGAGTCAGCGATCACCAGTGGGTCAGGGTTCAAATACCGTTTTAGTTCTCTCTTAGGAACATCCTTCAACATATCGATTTTGCTCATAATGTTCAAATGAGGGATTTCCAATAAAAGCATAGCCGACATTGCTGATAAGACCCCTGAAAAGAATTTAGACTTGTCTAAAACAAAAGAGGCTTCTAGTAAATAACAAGCACATAAATTGAACTGTAAATTTTCTTTAAGATGCTTTATAAGTCTAGGAACAGCCGGGAAATGGGTATAAAGTTCGATCTGGCCAGGACAGTCAAAAATAAGGTATTCGTCGTCGTAATCGCCAATCTCATCGTCTAGCCAGTCTAAATTA
Organism: Starmerella lactis-condensi; assembly: GCA_030568935.1. Lineage (NCBI taxonomy): Eukaryota > Fungi > Ascomycota > Dipodascomycetes > Dipodascales > Trichomonascaceae > Starmerella > Starmerella lactis-condensi. The sequence goes on from JAJMJH010000006.1 coordinate 41,250, forward strand.
GCGAGCAGAAATTCAAAACAGTACATAAGGCCGCCGTTAGGACCTAAATCAAGCTCTTCCATAGTGTCTTCGAGGCTGATAAGATCTTTAATGTCTACTGTGAATTCATAGTCTTTAGGACCGGCGGCGGGGTCTAAATTGACAATGTGGGCTCTTCTTCCCATGCTGGTGATTTGTGCAATAAGCGCGTTGCAAAGCGAGCTTTTACCCGCGCCTGCGGGGCCCATAATTAACGCACCCACTTTTGACATTTTTGATCTGGAAAAAGTGGTATATGTCAGGTGAAATGTGTGGTGTCGTTGATTAGTAATTCACATGCCCCAGGCATGTCAGACTAAGCTCGTAGACTAGTAGGCAGACCGTTAGGTTAGTGGATTAGTAGTGTAGTAGTGTAGTGCAGTATAGGATACACTAGGATACACTAGGGCACTGGGTATGAATTCCCAGTAACAAGTTAATTCTCTCTACACCAGCAATTATTATTTTCTTCTTCCATTTGAATGAATACGTCATTAATTCCTGCCTTTTTAAACACATGTCTAACACGTTCACGTACTTCATCAGGTAAAGAGAATTGTTTATACTGCACGTGAATCACACCACGAATATCTTTACCATCATTCCAAAATTTAGGTTGTTTATAAGAAACAACATCTTGGGTGTTATAAATATCGTTCAACACATCACGCATTCTATACTCGTCATGATCGTTTAAACCAAGAAGTAATGCTTTAGCACTGCTTTTCACTAAAGGTAAAGCAGACATGAAAATAAGAATTGAGATGATCATCGACATTACTGCGTCAAAACCAGGCCAGCCTGTCCATAGCGTAAGAAGAGTTGCTAGAATCGCACCAATTGATCCTAATGTGTCGGCAACAATGTGTAGGAAAATACCTTGAATATTGTCGTGAGAATGATCGTGTGCATCATGTGTTTGTTTTTCACGTTTGCGGTCATTTGTGTGGTCGTGTTCATGGCTATGATCATGTTTGTGGTCATGTTCATGTTCATGTTCCTGATTGTGGTGGTGGTCATCTGTGTGATTATGGGTTAGGGTATTATCATGGAACGAAGGCACCTGCAGTAAACTGTCTTGAGGTTTGTTTAAGTTTGCAGGGCAAAATACTTGATCGTCTTCATAATCGTGAACATGTTTTTCATGCACGTGGTCGTCATCAAGTTTATGATCGTGGTTATGGTCGTGGTCATGTTGATGGTCATGCCCGTGAGAATGCCCGTGAGCGTGTCCATGAGCGTGTCCATGATTGAACACAAAAATCCCTACTAAATTAACAAGAAGACCCAACACACTAACGACCATCAACTCATTGATTCTCTTTAACTCTACCGGGTGCATAACTCTTTCAAACGACTCGAACATAATTCCAATACTAATTGCCAGTAACAAGCATCCATTAGCGAACCCACTAACAGTCTCTACAAGTCCAACACCGAAAGGGAACCTTGTTGAAGGAGGCAGTTTCGCTAGAATACTAGCCACCAATCCAACCAACAATGCCAAACAATCGAAAAACATATGAATGCTATCACTCATTAACACTAAAGAATGAGACAGTAATGAGTACAACAGCTGTACAAACATGAACCCGAAGTTCAACAAGAAAAAGAAAAAAATATTTCTTGTATCTTTATGCATCAAAATTGAATCCAGTAAAGTAAGACTTGCCGGTCTGTGTTTAGCAACTGCTGGTGATAACTGTTTTAAAAACACCGAAGGTAAGATCGAAACAAATTGGAGCATTAAATCCCAGTTAAACTGCTGGAAACTCAAAGTGTAGAGCAACGCTGAAATCCCAAAAGTCGCTACAACAACGTACCGAGATGTCTGCTTCTGTTCAGTCACGTGGTACACAGCGCATGCACACATCGCTAAAACCAAAACAGCCGTGAAATGCAAGTTAGGAACCGAATGCAAAAACGAGAAAATAATAGACCCAATTCCTAAACTAGTCCCCACAATTTTCAGGTGTTGCAACTCTTTGAGATTCGTTTTACAAAGACAACCTAAGGAAACTAGTAATCCACCAATCACGCTAAAGTAACACAACCCTAAACCCACAAGCGAGATCCACCCAACTTTCCAGGTTCTCAACCAAGATTTTTGTAATTTTATACACGAAATGCCAGCCACCAATGGCGCAAAACGAATTCCTAAAAAATAAAGTCCACCAACATGCAACCCCAAACTGAATTTCGACATTTGAGAGTCGCCGATTTGGAAAGAAACCGACCAAATCGCACCGCATAGAACCAATAAATTAAATGCAGAATCATGGTACGCGAGTTCTATACAACAAGCTAAGAACATGATCGCCAAACTGCTTAAACTAAACCACGTAAACATATAATCCACCTTTATAGTTTCGTTCTCCAACGGCATATTCACTTGAATTGAAGAATGTCTTTGGAAATCATTAAGCATTCCGGGCACAGAATGTAATCCCCAAGCATCCGGCTGTACAGAAGAGCGTCTAATAGGCGCTACCCTAATTGGATGCCCATAATTAGCCAAACTAGGCCTTTTAGCGGGCTGACCGCGTACTTTCGGCAAAGGTTTAGACTCAAAGGAAACCGATCCGGGAGACCCAAACGGGTCCTTGAATCCAGAGCCTAGTTTCTTAGGTTCTGGAGACTGGTTGTGGTTCATTATGCACTGTCTGTTTGAATATGGATGACTTAGCCATTAATCACCCATGCACATAAAGTATATATAGAGGCCCTTGCCCTGACTCCATAGCTCGAAAAAGTACCAACAAGGTACTCCTACAGTGCCCCCGTGCCCATATACCCCAACCCGTGCCCTGCCAATGTAACCACAGGTAACCACAGGGTACATGGTAAACATGGTACGCATGGTAAACATGGCAACCACAGGGTACAGATTAATGCAAAAATAGATAATTATTTACGTTTAAATAATCTGATTAAAACTGAAATAAGCACAACAATCAATCCAGTTCCAATAATCAATTGTGTACCCATAATAACCGGCTCTTCAGACAAAGGCGAGATCGTTGCAACGGCATAATCAACAGCGTTAGATTGGCTATGAAGAAACATTGAATTATTCGGAAAAAAAGTTGCAGGACCAATTAGTTCATGCGGGCGTAATTCCCTATTGATTTCCTCGGTTTTACAAACGTAGAAACACTCAACTCTTGGGATCTCGTTTTCCACCTTCATACTTAAATCCGGCAGTTTATACCGGAAATGCATCGGCAATTCGAAATTGCCAGTTCCAGGCAGTCTAAACAAAGCAGAAACGCCCATGTGTTCCGCCCATTCCGGGTTCTCTAAATCCTTTTGACCCCATAATCCCATAAGTTTAATCTGTTCTAAATTCTGTAGTTCATACTCGTCTAAAATCATATCAGCAGGCAAATTCAGCAAAGTGTATAAAGCACACATCGGCTTTGCGTTGGAATTCGAGATATTGAGCTGCATAACTGGGTGTAAACCATACGGTTGTTTAAACCCAGCAGCAATATCTAATTCGGCATTGTAGTCTCTTTTACCCCATAAAAACGAGATCGGTTTCGGCTTACCGCTAGGTTTCTTGGATTTACCTGTTAAAAAGTACGTGTCACCCATGAAACTAGACTGTAAAATGCCAGCTTCTGAAACTGCCAAAGTACTAGGAAAAACAGGCTCAGAAAAGAGTTGTCTTTTATAAAACAGTTCCAAACTGATTTCTGAAGTTGTAGAACTTGAATTCGACAAACTCAAACGCCATGCACTGGCGTTGTGTACTTGTAAACCTTCAATTTCGTCCATTTCAGGCTCGTTGTTGCTAACGAAAGTTATAAAGTCGCCATCGCTTTGTGGGGGGGGTAATTTCAATCCGAAATGATCGTAAAGCAGTTCGGCAGTTAAAATTGAGGATGAAAAGCCGCGTAAACCAGTATAAGCCGGTGGGTCGAGGGGCATGTCTACTTGTTCATTAGCGAACTCAATGCTGGCTTGGCCGGGGACAATAGGAATTTGTTTTTTTAAAAGGATGTGTTTGAATGCAGATAAATTAGAGACTGCGGTTGGGAAGTCTTTGACTGGCGCGGCTACTAAATACGTGACTCTTGTAAGCATTAGGTATGGTGTTGTGTACGTTACTTATGTGTGTACTTATATACTTATGTATACATGTTTGTGTGGGTACTTATGTACTTGTATACAAGTGCGTATGTATGTAGTTATGTAGGCTTATCATAGGCGTTGCACAGACTTTTTATAAAGTACTCTAATATTTATACTCTGCTTTGCCCACTTTACTTGCTGTACTTTAATTCGTTATACTTTTTTATTTGCTATGTTGCCTTATTGATGCACACCTTTATGTTATACACCTTACATTTAATAATAATATTGGATCAGCGTCTTATAAATGGCTGGGTAAATCTAATCCTTAATTCATTGATCTAGTCAGGTGGCTGTGCAACATAATCAGCTTTCCTAATGGACGTTCCCCGAACACCGCCAAGGCAGTCGCGGTCTCATGTACCCTTCACACCCAAGACTCCTAAATACGGCACTTTCGCGGATCTTCCTGATGCTAAACCCAAACAAACACCAGTAACAAATAAACAGAAATCGCATTTCCTCACACCGAGGCTGACACCACACCAAAACAAAAAAAGAAGGCTAAGTCTTTGTAACCAGTCTAAACTGGAATTCGAGGTGCGAAAAGACACCTCTGAAGAAAGCGAAAGCGATTTAGAAACCGACGAAATTATGAAAAATGCAATAAAACCGAGTCTGCTCAATGATGATGATGATGACCTAAGCGATGACGAAGAACATCCACACCGTGAGCATCCACCACCTAATGTACCGGGAATGTGGTTCGTTTTTAGAGGGAAGAAGGTGTTTAAACCTTACCCTAAGGGAGAAGAACCTATAAAACCAGTGAGATTATTCGAATCTCAAATTAATGAAAGCGAAGAGGACACTGATGTAGATTTCTAATACGTGGCATAAACCATGTACGAGTAGCAGTACGAGTACATGTATAGTGATTAAATATAATATATAATGTGCGAACAATATAGACTGCGAAGTGTATGTGTGTGGTGCGCGGTTAGTGATCAACAAGATCTAGTTTCTCCACATTGATTTCACTTGGTTCTTCTAGTTTAGGCGACAAACTAGTTCTGGAATCCTCAAATGTTTGTGATCCGTCGGTAGGTGTGTCTGTGGATGTGTCTGTGGGTGTGTCTGTGGGTGTGTCTGTGGGTGTGTCTGTGGGTGTATCTTTAGTGTGTACATTTGTAAGGGGTGTCTCACCGGGTTCCTTAACGGGTTCTGTGCGCTTACCATCTAAATGAGAACTTGGTAGAACAACCTGCGACAAAGGATGTGGCTCTTCACTCTTATGTTCAGGAATCTCCTTACGTACAACAGCAGCACTCCCCCTTCTTGAACTTTGTGAAGTTTGTGAGCTATGCGGTTGTGATTGACTGTCCCTCGTTTTAATACTAGCTGTAGAATCCTTTCTAATAGCGCTGGTAGTCCGCTTGATCTCTGCAAATACCACGTCTCTATATTTAACCAAATCAATCAATATTTGTGAAGGAAACACATCATCAATACTCAATTGAGTTGCTACTTTTGGACGACAAAGTGCGTAACCCCATTCATTAGCAATACCTATGATATCCTCCTGTTTAGCGTCAGCAATCGTCACTAGTCTTTTCAATTGAGCGGTAAATGCGTCTAAAGTAGCAATATGAGACAACGACATTTGAGAAAGAGTTGATTGTAAAGCATTAATTCTGAACTCTTCTTCACTTTCAGATTGGAATTTCAAGTAGATCCCGCGAAGGATATCGTATAATTGGCTTTGAATTACACTAACTGGAAGTTCTAAAAGGTACAATTTCAACACTTGTACTAAAAGCTCTGGGTTAACCCTCTCCAGTTCCATTGAATTAGCATTCGGATTCAACTGTAACTCCGTTCTTAGATTCTGTACTTCGCGCAAATTACGCGAAATCGGTTGTTTCCAAATCCCTAATCTTACTTCATCGTTCTCCATTTTAGGGTACGCCATATCCAAACTGCGCAAGATTGTGCTTACAATAAGAGGCACCCTTTTCTTATCGGCTCTAGCACGCAGTTCTAAATCAAAGCCAAACACTGAAGCGCCGTCTGTGCTCGAATAGTAGTTATCATAAACGACAACATGTGGATCGTACTTCCCTGTTTGGTAGTTCTCTATAAAGAATCTCAAGTCTCTTTCAACATTAGCAGTTTCATGGTAAAGTAACATTTGATCGATTCCAGCTTGCAATGCTGGAACTACGTTCTGGATACACGCACTGAAATCCAGCATAACTGCCTTAAAAGCTACTAACCGCTCACGTTCACATACCTGCAAGTAATTCATATGCTCAAAAACAGTGGCTTCTAATTCCAGTCTTAATTTATCTAAAACAGCAACTTGTTTCCGGTATTTTTGATCCAATTCTCGAGTACTGAAATGACTGAGATCCTGTTTACCAAACCTATTGGCTAAATCAGAGTAAAGTTCAGTTGCAGTTTTTGGGGTTTCGATTTTTTGAAGTCCAGCAAAATCATAAGCTTTTGGTCGCCATTGGTAAACGAATTGAGTGGAATTGACGAATTTGTTGCCTACTTGTCCAACAAGTCTAAGAAAGCCTCTATCAAGCAATTGCTGGCCTGCGAGTTCAGCAAGACCTAAACTGTTGGCTTTAGTGTGTTGTTGAAGCCAATTGCAGAGTTGTTCGCCAGTTACTGTGTTTGAATAACTGCCTAAAATCGGCAATTTAACAGTTTGTTGCTCGATCTGTTCAAGCATTTGTTTAACTGTTTGCTCGCTTTCCTCAGCAGAGTACAATTCGCCAAAAGTTAATTCTTCGGAACTAGTGGTTTTCTCAGAAGCCAGTCCGTCTTCTTCTAATCGACACCTATTAAAATAGCGTTGTTGTGCTTTATGGACTTGATCGAATTCGGATTTATACTGCTGCAGCAGCTTCATGGTAACCGACTTAGAACTTAAAATCCGGTCTTTATGTTGATTAGACCATTTAGAAAAGGGTGTGATGACGAGATCTTTTAAGGATCTGGCAATATGAAGATGGTGGTTGCTTTCGGTCTCCATTTGACGTAAAAATGCTTCAAAGGCTTTTTTGAAGGTGGCGCCGTCGTCTCTGGCAAATCCTTTAGGATCTAATTGCAGTTGAGTTACTGAATTCGCTAGCTTTAGGTGGTGTTGGTACTCGGCCTCTGAACGCAGTTTAGCAAGGTTTAGAAGTTCTTCATTCTCTACACATCCTTGTAGAAGTTTAGCGTATAAAGTTTGAAGGCCTGGTTCGTAGTTCTCGCTCCAGAATCTGTTGGAAAATGCGATCTGCATTGTGGATACACAGAGGTGTGATTATGTAAAGGTGGAAATATTGATATTAATAGATCACGTTTTACTTATGTAAGTGCATCCTCAGAACCTAGAATTTGAATTTGAACTGGTATTAGTATTGGTATTGTGGTAATCTGGGAATATTACGTATATACATATAGGCAATATGCAGTCATTTCCTAGAGTTAAAATCGAGTTCTGTTCAGGGTGTAAATGGAATTTAAGAGCTAGTTGGTACGCTCAAGAATTACTGCAAACATTTGATCATCAATTAGGAGAAGTTGCTGTTTCTCCTAGTGATCCAGGCTGTTTTAAAATTTGGATTCAGAAATCAGCTGACAGTGGACCTGTTCTTATTAATGATCGAAAAGTTGACGGGTTCCCTGATTCCAAAATTCTTAAACAGAAAGTGCGGGATGTTATTAGTCCCGATCTTAATTTAGGACACGTAGATAAAACTAAATAACACGTAGCAGTGGATAATTGACACATTCAGTAGGCCTCATGTTGGTTAATAGTATTACATAATCATGCATCCACATATACTTCTATTAGTTTATATTTACAGTAAATGTCCCATACGCTCTATTTTCGTACTCAGATATTTATCAACTTCTTCAGATTTGAACCCTCCCTTGTTCTGCCATGCAAGCGGGATCATTGGAACGCGTTCTACTACCTCGATTTCCTTGTTACGGCCCTCAACAGCGACGATTTTGTCGGGGTTATTGGTCATAAGCCGGATTTTAGGCAGTCCTAAATCGAGTAAAATAGCAGTTGCCAAACCGAAAGATCTGCCATCAGCAGGATGTCTCAGCATTAAATTAGCCTGGACGGTGTCTGCTCCGAGATCTTGGAGATTATACGCTTTCAGCTTTTCCCCTAACCCTATTCCACGGCCCTCTTGTCTCAGGTATACAATAACGCCACGGCCCTCTTCGGCCATTAAACGCGCAGCCTCGTCGAGCTGTTCACCGCAGTCACAGCGTGCACTCCACGCGGTTTCACCGGTGTAACACTCTGAGTGAATTCTGCAAAGGACTTCTTTGTCTTGAGCGGGTGGCACGTAGTTTGGATCATGGCTGTTGTTACGTCCGGGGAACAATTTACCGTCGTAGGCGCCTCTGGTCATGCGGTCGTGCTCGGTTTCGTTCTCTCTAGGATTGAACAAAGTTCTGCTGTGGATATCAGCGCCAAAGACAATGGCGAGGTGCTCTTTATTATCAAGATTGTTTTTGTAAACGTGCAGGAAAATTTCGGTGCCGTTAGTCGTGGGGATACGAGCACGGCTCTCGCAGAAAACTTCCGGGAGATCGGGATCTAACTGGTTTCTAATAATTTCACTTTGTTCTGTGGAATGAGGGCCGGCCACCGCATGCTTGCTTGACTCCTCTGCCATTGCGGCTTGAGTTGCAGTTGTGGCTTCAGCTCTGGTAACAGGTTGAGGTTGAGGTTGAGGTTGAGGAGAAGAGGGTTCAGATGCTGGAGCAGAATTCGGTTCTGAGGGAGGAGGGCTCACCACAGAGAGCGGGAAATTGGGATCATCGTCCGCCATTAATTGGGTGAGTTGTTTATTTTTGGTGGCACTCTCAAGTGTTGAATAAGTAGAGAGAGGTCTTACTAAGGGTTCACTCTTAGGCTCGCTTTCACTGTCATGTTGGGAGTTAACCACACCTTCACCTGAGCTGGGCTTGATATTACTATGCAAAGCAGGAGTCATGATGTACCACTTATAGATGAGACTGTTGGGACATATATACAAAAAAAATAAGAAAACAACACACACCACAAGTTTCAGATCTGCCATTTCAGAAGAAGCTTATCATAGAAACTACACGTGACTCCGGTGGTTCCCCAATCTGGGGCTCCCATCTTATTAGTTCCCAAAGTGGTTCCTAAATCTCCGGATTTCAAATTTGATAAACCAGTTTTTGATGGTCCCATATTTGGTAACCACACACCACCATACACCATACTCTCGTGAACTTGCATTTCATCTAAAACTTTCGGATCATCGGTATCATTTGATAATATTTTCATCCCGTTATACATACAACAAGCAAGCACTTTGTTCACATTGTCGTTAGGCACTAACCGCCAAACACCACCACCTAAATTTTTAGAATTTGAAACTCGTTTCATTTGAACGTCGAAAACGTTAAGCATGTCGTCGTATCCACCAGTCCACAATTTATCTCCTCGTTTCAGAATAGAAGTAACGCCAGCATCGTGTGGTTTCACAGCATACATTTGGCACCCAATACGCGAATCAAAGCAACTAAGCACACGATCGTCACCACCGGTATAAGTTACATCACCGTCGTTTAAAACCGTCCATGCTTCTAAACTATGCAACTTATTACTAGACAATTGCTGTAATTCATTGTTTAGAATAATAAGTTCACCATTAGTTGTGGTTGCATATATGTTATCAGTAATATTCATTTGGGTGACTAAACTGTCGCATATCTTTTGTTCAGCGATCTGCTCTATTTGGTTATTAAAAACTCGGATTTCACCGGTGCTATGACACGTATAAATTTTATCGTTTTTTAGCTGTACATCAAGGATAGCAGAGGGTGTGGGGTGTGAAGAAAGGAGGTTCAGGTTATAATCGTAGCAGTCTAAACTGCCTAATCTTTCACCATTAGGCTGTAGATCGTAAATTCCAACTAAAAGTTTATCACTAAGAGTTGCTAAAGCACAGGGAGGAGCAGCAGCGTGGGTTTGAGATTCTTGGTGCATTCTTTGTTAGTAATTCAAGGCCCAACCAAACCATCACAAGGCTAGTCCCAGCCAGTCCCAGACTATGACAAAGACAATCCCAGATCATGACTAAGTCCTAACCTTCACCTTCACCTTTACCTTCACCCTCACCCTCACCCACATAGGCACGCGCCCAATAAGATATCCCAGATATGTTGACATTCAATTGTGATCCAGGGCAAGGGTGACCTTTCTAATCGGTTACCGAATAAGGCTATTGGTAATTTAAATACACACTGAAAACCACCTTAAATTATAGGCACACACCCATCCCATGCAGAAGTTCGCCGACAAATTCGGCAGAATCCACAACTACCTCCGTATTTCACTTACTGAGCGGTGTAATTTACGCTGCGTGTACTGTATGCCAGCAGAAGGTGTTCAATTGACTCCTGATAAGAACATTCTAACCTCAATGGAGATCCAGACATTAGCCAAAGAGTTTGCTAAAGGCGGAGTTGATAAAATCAGGCTCACAGGTGGCGAACCAACAATTCGTAAAGATTTTATGGACATTCTGAATGGCATTGGCCAGATCCCTGAAATCAATAAACTGGCGATAACGACTAATGGGTTAGCAGTTCATAGGAAACTTAAAGATATGAAAAAAGCAGGACTTACAAATATCAATGTCAGTTTGGACACGTTAGTAGAGGCGAAATTCAACTTCCTTACTAGACGTAAAGGCCTAAATCAAGTTTTAAAAACAATACAAACAGCGCTCGATGTTGGCATTGAAAACGTCAAAATCAATTGTGTTGTTGTACGCAACCAAAACGAAGACGAAATGGGAGATTTATTGGATCTCGCGCGTAATAATCCCGTGCAATTGCGGTTTATAGAGTACATGCCGTTTGACGGTAACAAATGGGACACTAACCGTATGGTGTCGTTTTTTGAAATGCAGTCAATTTTACAGACTAAAGGTTATGAATTAGAAAAGTTAAAGCATGCACCGGGAGAGACTTCGAAAAACTACAAGGTTTATAAACACGGGAAATTGTATGCTGGAAGTGTAGGGTTTATAACGTCAATGACCAACAGTTTTTGTGGAACATGTAATAGAATGCGGATCACTGCTGACGGTAATTTAAAGGTATGTTTATTCGGACCAGAGGAGGTGAGTTTACGAGATATGCTTAGAAGTAATTGTTCTCCAGAGGAATTACGAAGAGTTGTTGATGTAGCTTTGGGGAATAAAAAGGCTGCACATGCTGATATGGATTTATTGAAAAACAGGAAAAATAGACCAATGGTATTGATTGGTGGGTTTCACACAAGTGCTAGGCAGCTCAAACAATATGTAAAGGCTCCAGATCCACGGGTGCTGTCACACATTAACGATAACGGTGAAGCCTTAATGGTAGACGTAAGCGGTAAACCCATAACCAAAAGACGAGCCATTGCCATTGGCGAGATCGTTTTCAGCAACCCATTAGTTTCTCAATTAATTGAAACCAACAGTAATAAAAAAGGCGATGTTTTAGGTGTTTCTAGAGTTGCTGGAATTATGGCAGCTAAACAAACAAGCCAGCTGATCCCACTTTGTCATCCAATAATGACCACCAAAATCACTAACGACCTGAGCTTACTTAACAATAAAGTAGCAGTTAAGTTCACAGTAGAATGTCTTGGTCAAACTGGTGTTGAAATGGAAGCATTGATCGGCGCTAGTGTTGCATTAAACACTGTTTATGATATGTGTAAAGCCGTGGATAAGCAAATGGTTATCCAGAACATCAGAGTCGTTCACAAATCTAAGTAACCTATACACGTATATATATATAGATAGACATAATTATAGACATAATCATAGACATAATCATAGATTTAAGTCCACACACGTAAATATGCACAGATGTAGCTGTACACGTCTACGTAGGGGGGGGTACACACGAACCCTTACCCTATTATAATTTATAATTCCCATGTTTATGTTTACGTAGTCAACAACACCCCCCATGGCAGACGAGAAGACATTCAAAGACGCCTTCGCATTATTCGACCGTAAAGGCGACGGTCAAATCGGAGGCGAGCAACTCGGCGACATGCTCCGTGCCGTCGGTCAGAACCCTACCCAAGCCGAAGTTCAAGAACTCACTACTAAATTAGAAAACAACACCTTCGATTACGAGAAGTTCAAACAGATCGCCAACCGTCCTAATGGATTCCGCAGTTTAGGCGAGGTAGACGACTACGTTAAAGGATTCCGAGTATTCGACAAAGAAGGCACCGGGAAAATCGGCGTTGGCGAATTAAAGTATATACTAACATCAATGGGCGAGCCGCTTACAGAGCAGGAAGTCAGCGAGCTTTTAGAAGGCGTCAATATTGGCCGTGACGGCAGCGTTGACTATGTAGAGCTCGTTAAAAGCATTCTTGCCAGTAATTAATATTTATTTATGCTATACGTATACTAAGCTATGCCATATACGAAGCGTATGCGAAGTATATGGTATAACATGTGCTATGTATAGCGTACTATGTGCTATGTGTATAATGTATAATGTGCTATACCATACTAAATTTACTAAATGTATTGTACTGTGTATACAGTGTGTACTATGTATACTATACTTTGTATACTATACTATACGTATGCGTGTGTGTGTGTGTGTGTGTGGGTATGTGGTGTGTGGTGTGGTATGACATAATCAACAATGAACGCACTCACTGAAATTTTCAACAAACATCTCACCCTTAAAGAGCCTGAATTTAGCATTGATTACAGCCAGTATACCGACATTCAGCAAGCTGCTATTCGTCAGACTCTTACTCTCTGCAACAGACTCCCTGAAAGCCTCGATGATTTGAACTTTTTCTTGCGTGGCAGAACTTACATTCTTGGCGGTTTTGAAGCCACAGAATTAGACGCCTATGCCTTTGCTAAAATTTCTAAATTCCTAGATAATGTCAATTTTGATTTTGTTAGCAAATATCTCAATCTTGTGCGCTGGGCTGACCAAATCCAGTTTTTAGTTGGTGCTCAAGTTTTTACGTTTGATAAAGACGCTAATTACCCTCTTGAGAAGGTTGTTCTTAAACCTAAGAAGCTTTCTTTAGATGGAAAAGGCAAAGAGAACAAACCTGACTCTGCTGGGTCGGCTGTGAATGCTCCCCCTACTGCTCCCCCTAGTGCTGGATCTAGTGCTGGATCTGACGCACCTGCTAGTGCCGGTGCCCCCAACGAAGGTAAAAAACCCAAGAAAGAGAAAAAACAGAAACCAGCCCCCGCACCTGCCGCCCCCCTCACTCCCTCGGTCGTCGACTTCCGTGTTGGTTTCATTCAGAAAGCCGAAAAACACCCCGATGCCGACTCTCTTTACGTTTCTACCATCGATCTTGGCGAATCCGAACCTCGTACTATTTGCTCAGGCCTTGTAAAATTTGTTCCTATTGAGCAAATGCAGCAGCGTTTTGTCGTTGTAGTTGCCAATTTGAAACCCGTTAAAATGCGTGGAATTGTAAGCAACGGTATGGTTCTTTGTGATAGCAACGCTGAAGAGGGAATTGTCGAGCCTATTTTAGTTCCTGAAAACTCTAAACCTGGCGAGAAGATCTTCTTTGAGGGGTTCACTGAAGAAGCTGAGGGCATTTTGAATCCTAAAAAGAAGCAATGGGATCAAATCCAGCCTGATTTCACTACTAATGACAATTTAGAAGTTGTTTACCGTCATGAGGGCAAGGAACATCGTCTTGTGAATGCTAGAAATGAAGTTTTCCACGCTGCTACTTTAAAGAATGCCGTTGTTTCGTAGTGCTGTCCATAGTGTCTGTAGTTTATTACTATAGTCTATGATACTATATAGTGTCCATAGGGGTACTGTCTCTAGTGGTACTATCTATTATATATAATATATATTATGTACTATATAGTGTCTATTTCTATAGTCTATAGTGGCTATATAGTATATAGCAGTCTACGAACGTTGATGTTGACAAATCATGAAACTTTTGAGAAAGCAAATTTCCAAAGACGGCGGCAGCGTGTTCCTCGTTCCACAGGATGCTGAGGACATGTGGTTCGTATACAACATATTACAAGAAGGCGACGAACTCGAAACCACAACCACACGCAAGCTCACTAATGAAAAATCGCAACCCCGTGTTAAACTACGGCTGCGTATTCGCATTCAAAAAATCGAGTTAGACCTGCCCTCTTCTATTATTAGAATAAACGGAAGAACATGTGCCGATCATAAAGATGTCCCCCTAAACAGTTTCCACACTTTACAGTTAGAACCCGACTTGCCATTTGAGCTTTATAAGCAAGAATTCGACAGCTTTTGTTTAAGCCAAATTGAACAAAGCGTTAACATTGAAAACAAAAGCGACATTGGCGCTCTGGTTTTACAACCAGGATTGGCACATTTATGTCTAGTTACTGACACAATGACGGTTTTAAGACAGAAATTAGAACTGACTATTCCTAAAAAACGCAGGGAGGACAACCAACCTCAAGAACGTGCCACCCTCAAATTTTTTGATCAGTGTTATAATGCTTTAAAAGCAAGTTTACCATTGAGTAAATTAAAGGTAGTTTTGATTGCTGGCCCTGGACACACACCTCAACAATTACTAACCCATATTACCCAACGAGCTATGCAAACAGAAGACAAGGAAATGACTCCACAAATCAAAAAATTTGTGGTGGTGCATGCTAGTTCAGGTCATATGACCGCATTACAAGAAGCACTGGCGAAACCGGAGATCCAGCGCGAAGTCGCAAATACGAGATTTGGATTGGAAACTAAAGTAATGAACGAGTTTTTCGAGAGTTTAAATAATGATGATATGCGTGCGTGGTACGGTTACGAAGAGACTTTATTAGCAGTTAGGGAGAATGCTATTAAGACGTTGATGGTCACTGACGCATTGTTTAGGTCATCAGTGGTGGAAGAGCGGAAAAGGTATATCCAGTTATGTGAGGATGTCAAGAATCTAGGACGTGAAGTTTTGGTGTTGTCGAGTTTACACGATTCTGGTGAACAATTAGATAGTGTGAGTGGTGTGGCTTGTTTGCTGTTGTATCCTTTGGATATAGACGAAGTGGCCGAAAGACAAGCTGAAGCTGAACAGGGCAATTGAGTGTGTAACTACGTACTTACGTGTATTGGTACACCACAGGACACGGCTATTTACATATTTGATATTCTATTTAGTTCTTTATTAATTGAGTCAGCTTCTGCAAGCAGAGTTTTGATCTCAGTTTGGGTTTCGGCTGCAAGTTTAAGAATTTCCTCAAGATCAGAATTCATTTCAGCGTCTGGACTGGGTTCCACTGTCTGTTTATCGGGCATCTGTACAGTATTGGTAGATGCAGTGTACCCTTTTGTACGTGAGTATTTGTAATGGAATTGAACTGAGATTACACTACTTGAGAGCTTACAAACTGAATTTAGGAGCTTACAAACTGGTTAGGAACTGGTTGGGACTGTTACCTTAGTAATTCATTACTATACTTCACCACATGCTGAAACCACTGTTTTCGCTGCTGGTATTAGCCGCACGGTGTTTATGTACGCCGCCGCCGTACTCCACTAGAGTTTTAGTAGTTTACGACGAGTCTAATACCGACGTCCAAATTGACGATCTTCAATCTGCACTCGTAAACAGAGGATTCAATGTCGACGTGGAGCATCCACACCAGCACCCGAAGATCTTGAAATTCGGCGAGAATTTATACGACAATGTTATTGTTGTTCCCGGAAAGACGAAATCTTTCGGTAAAACTCTGCGTACCGACCATTTCATGACCTTTTTGAACAACGGTGGTAACCTTGTAATGTTGACTACCCCGCAGTTCAACCCAGCAACGCTAAGAGACGTTGGTAAGAGAATCGGCATTGAGATCGGCGCTAAGGGTGTTCAATATGAGGACCATTTCAATACATCTTTAGGTTTGCCCAACCCTGAAATTTTAAGTGTTGTTGAGCCATCACATTTAGTGAATGCGTCTGTGGCTAAACTCCATGATTCCGAGCTGCTGTTAGGGTTATTAAGAGGTTCAAACACTTCTTACTCTTGGAATGCCATTAAGGATGACAGCGAGGTTGATACTGTGCTTTCTGCTCCTTTTGCTGTTGGTGACGATCAGTATTTGGCCGCTGGGCTACAAAGTTTGAAAAACTCGAGAATTTTATGGTTAGGACATCCGAATTTGCTTGCTGGAAAAAGTGCTGAAGAGTTGCTTACTTGGGCGTTCCATGAACGCAATGAATTAGCATTGGAAAGTGTTCGCCATGCAGGACTTAATAACGAAACCAAGGAGTACTACAGCGTTAACGAGCCATTGAGTTACTGTGCTGCAGTTAAACAATGGGATCCTGTTAGTGGTGCTTTTGTGTTGTTTGGAAATATGAGTGATGTACAACTTGAGTTTAGAATGCTTGATCCGTACTACAGACTCAATTTAAACAAAAACGGATGTGTTGAATTTAATGCTCCTGATCAGTACGGTATGTTCACATTCAGTTTAGAGTATATGCGCCGTGGGTATACTTTTATTACCTCTAAACAGGTGGTTACTGTATTACAAAGATCTAATGATTCGTGGCCGAGATCGTGGACGATCACGAATTCGTGGGTTTATTTAGGCGGTGTAACTACTACTGC
Source organism: Starmerella lactis-condensi (assembly GCA_030568935.1). Classification (NCBI taxonomy): domain Eukaryota; kingdom Fungi; phylum Ascomycota; class Dipodascomycetes; order Dipodascales; family Trichomonascaceae; genus Starmerella; species Starmerella lactis-condensi. Next base: position 58,024 of record JAJMJH010000006.1, read on the forward strand.
TATTGGGTTTATTGTTTTTGTGTTTTTCTATATTATGTCTCCTGAACCTGAGTTCCAAGAGAATGAGAAGAGTGGGGGCAAGGGTTCTTCAGAGGGAACTACACAACATAAAAGTAAGGGTGATGATGTAAAGTCACAATCACAGTCCCAACCCAAGGAACATAGTCAAACGCAAACACATCCACAGTCTAGCCAATCTGGGAAAAAGAAGAACAAGAAGAAGAGCACTCAATGAACAAATTCTAAATTCTCCTCCCATTTCAACTTCCAATTTATAAACTAACTAAATTTATAAACAAAAGCTATAAAACTACACCAATAAAAAAGACACATAAATCAAATCACGACCACCACATTTTCAATATTTACTGCCCCACAATTTTAACGTTATTGTCGGTCTTCCATTTATCCATTCGTTTACGCGTTTCGTTAAGGTCTTCAGTAAGTGTGTTTGTCGCCTTCAACAGCGCATTTCTAGTTTCAGTAAGCAACGGGATCACATCTTTAACTGTTTGGTCAACGAGCACTGATCCTACCATCCGTTTACATTTCCTGTCGGGCGACACTTCGTTCAAAGTTTCTAAAACTATTCTGTGCTCTTCGCTGTCTGTTTCTAACTCGTTGATTTTGAGTTCTAAATCCTGGATCTGGGTTTTAAAAGCATTATACTGCTGCTGTAAATCTGACATTAGGTGTGTGCTTTTTAATACCTTGACAATTACAAATACAAACACAAACGCAATCACTAAAGCTTACAGCTCAGCTTACAGCTTAGCTTACGGCTTACAGCTTACATGGGGAGTTCGAATGAGTGCTTAGAAAACAAAATAGAACGAATAGAACAAAGTTTAGAAAGTTCAGAGAGTTCGGATTTTTCAAGCGATTCTGAAAATGAGAATGAAACTATTGTTTTTAAAAGGAAACGTAAACTAAGTGAAGATCCGCCATTGGCTAACAAAGTTAATAAAACCAGGGAGATTCTCGCTGCAGAATTGGAATTTGATAATCGTTATTCATCCACACCAACAAAAGAGAATGAAAATTTAGTAGATGATACTGATAATTTAGATCCAGATTTGGAATATGAACAGTGGGAAACACGTGAACGTTCAAGATTGAAAAGAGAGCATGAATATTTAATGAGTTTAGAAAGAGATGAAATGGAAAAATTAGAACGTAGAGAAAAGAGATTAGGAAGAACGTGATTATATACTTTATTTACACAATATAGGTAGATAGACACTTCACGTTGTGTTTACGCGTGTACTTATGCGCGGTATCTTGGTGTACTGTAATATGTAGTTGGTATATGAAGGTGCGCCATTATGACATAATCAGGATTTAGAAAGCGAACTCCACGTTGTACACAATGTTCAATATCTTCCGTATCTCGGCAGATTTCGTGCACCTGTTCTCTATTTACTTGCTGCTTTCCACAATTCTGAAAACACGGTCGGTAGCTGGACTTTCGTATAAAACCCAGGCTTTATACATGCTAGTATACGTCACCCGTTATTTAGACCTGTTCTTCAGACCGTGGTACTCGTACTACAACGCAGCTTTCAAGATCGTGTACCTAGGAACTAGCGGCTACGTTCTTTGGCTCATGTCTTCTAAATTCAAGCCGACTCGTTCGCCGTCAAGCGTGGACACTTTCAAGGTTTCTTACCTCATCGGGTTTAGTGCTGTGTTGGCACTTTTGTTCAACTTGAGGTTCACTGTTTTAGAACTTCTTTGGGCTTTCTCTATTTGGTTGGAGTCTGTCGCTATTTTACCCCAGTTGTTCATGATTCAAAGAACTGGTAAGGCCGAGACTATGACGACACATTATATCTGTGCCTTAGGGTTGTACAGATTGCTCTATTTAGTCAACTGGATCTACAGAGCGTTCACTAATAATCCTGGTGATTGGGTCTCGTTTGGAGGTGGAGTTATCCAGACTCTATTGTACTCTGATTTCTTCTATGTTTACTATTCTAAGGTATACCATGGACAGACTTTTACTTTGCCGGTGTAAGAAAATCGGTTAATTGTTTGATTGAAATGTGAATAAGGAGACGAAATATACCTGGAGTTTGGTGGTTTTAAACTGAACTCTTTATATAAAAAGAATATGGCAACATAACATAATCAATGAATTCTGAAACAAAAAATAACCACAACAAATTGAAACTCTTTAAATATGTTCTTTTTTTTTCTTAGAGCTTTCAAAATGTGCTCAATTGTGGTGTTTTTGTTTTGACAGGTTTACGTACTAATACTAATAGCAAACTTGCCAAATGCGGTCTTTGTTTGTGGTTCTGTGTGTGCCTTATTAAATCATGAGATGAAGCGGGCTCTTGTAAGCACACTAAGAATGCAGCAAAATCGACTAACTTTTCAATCTAGGCTTTCTAAAATCTACGTATTTCATCACTAAACTACACCTAAGTATCTGAAATTAACGATCTATACCCCTTTACAGCCCTAAACAGTTGGTTCAATTGAGCCACGATAAACACAGGCTAATATGTGGGTTAGGCAATAAGTGATGACTGCGTACATATCGTCAGCTAGGGTTGCGTACACCTTGCATATGAGTACGTTATACAGTATAAATGCTTCTATGCCTTTTAAGTAGTTCCAAACTACCTAAAAGAAACCCAAAATGAATTATAACTTTACTTTTAAAAAAAATCTCGGTCAAAATCAGCCTTGGTGCTCTGATCTTAAACACCAGCCCCGCCCTACCCTAGTTACGATAATTTACTAACAAACATAATTAAACGCGCAAAAACGTTACTCACTGCTAATTTCAACTTTCATTCTTTCCAAATTGTTAAATTTTCAACTGTTAGTATCCAGAAATCATACTTTTAAGCCGCACTGATCACTCGTTATTTATCAGGTTAAGGGTTTCGGCGCTCAACCCTTATTTTCACGATTTAACAATAATTTATAAGCAGCATTCACAACTAGGCCGCTATTTACGCAGCTGTTTGGGTGTTTTTTTTGTTTAACTGTTGAAACGTAGATTTACATTTTAGTGGACTTTTTTTTTGCACATTCGTTTCTTTTAAAGTTCCAGTAACCTACTACCTAATTTTTTTGCTAATGAACGAAACTAATACATCGGCTAACATACAACCCGTTCAGGTTGATACCGAACAGGAACTCGAGTTCCTGGTAACACCATACGCTGCCTCATTCGGGCCTATTGAGCCAGTGCATACAAAACGCACTGTGAATCAAGACGAGCATGGAGAGACAACTAATGCAACAAAAAAAATAAAACTAGAAGATAACGTTAATAACAGGTCAAAAGATCTACAAAACGATAATGATCATGTACATCCCAACGACACCACCACAAACACAAACACAAACACAACTACAAATGAAAACCTCCCAACACAGAATTCAGGTGCCATAACCACCAATGAATTTTTAATGGCCAGTGCCACACCTTCATTTAAAACCGAAGATGAACAAAGTGAAGAAATAGAAATTAACACAGATGCATTGAACACTAACGACTTAGAACTCGACACTGAAATAATACCTGACCATAATACGCCATTCGGATTAACAAAAGATGCATACCAAAATGTTTTGCAGGCCAAAACAGCATTAGAATGTCTAGAGAAAATAGCAGAATTAGACGGTAATAACGATAGTTGGGAAGAGAACACAAATATCGTAATGATCGGACTCAGCGAAATCCAAAATAGATGGTCGCAGTTAGAAGCTGTTACTAAGAAATTGATCCCGAAGGCAGATAGGTTTAAGGGAGCTTTTAGAAGGCCAAGAGGACGTGGTCGTGGCCGTGGTCGCGGTAGGTACAGAAAAACGTAGATGGTATGCATGGGTTAATGATGTTTCCAGTTCTTTCTAAATCCTAATTATTTATTGAATGCTTTATTTATATACAACTTATGAGTAATTCCAGTAGTGTGGTGATCTACATAAACACACAGGAGTGTACACATTATTCAAGATCTCAGGGTTGGGACCACTACCAAACTACACAGACAGTTCGTCGTGTGTCATTAACGAACTATAGGTGTGTAAACGTATTACCACTTCGAACTTATTTAAATCTTTAAAACAATTAAAACATAAGACTACATAGTGCCACGTTATACATGATGTACGGTCAACGGTTTTACCCCTCCTAAACTAACCCCACCCGTCCATCTATCTTTTTGATCTTGAACGCATATTGAATACATAAAAAAATATCACGTGAGCTTAGTCATTAATATGCAGGATCATATGCATTTACTGAGAGATAGTAAGGTACCTAACATATATTTTCACAATGGGAGAAGTAAACAAGAAATTCAGAATTTCACTGCTTCTAGCCATTGACACAGTATTTGCTCTTTTAGAGTTAACTACAGGCTACGCTGTACACTCCCTTGCTCTTGTGGCGGACTCCTTCCACATGTTCAACGACATTCTTTCGCTTGTGGTTGCCCTGTGGGCTGTGAACGTCGCAAACAGCAACTCTAGTCCTACTTTCAGCTATGGATTACAGCGTGCTGAGATTCTTGGTGCACTTATAAATGCGGTGTTTTTACTGGCGCTTTGTGTTACTATTTTATTAGAGGCTATTCAGAGATTCATTGATCCTCCTGAAATCAGCAATCCAGTACTGATTTTAGTTGTTGGTATCTTTGGACTGATCTCTAATATTTTGGGACTTTTCCTGTTCCATGAGCACGACCACGGACACGGACATGCTCACGGACACGCTCATGCTCAATCTGATGCTGAGATGGGACTTCCTAATGAGCAGACTTCTTTGCTTTCAAGCACTCAATCTGTCAATTTCATGTTACCTGAACAAGCACTTGCTCGTGAAGAGCAGCGTCTTCTTACCCAGTCTACTAGTTACGGTTCTCAGCAAAGCCGCAGTCGTACTCAGAGTTTGAGCAATGCGAGCAACCCTCAGGCTACTGCTCACGGACACGATCACGAACATGATGAGGAGCATACTCACGAATCACACGCTACTCCTCGAGTGATTCCTGGCCATGATGAGCACAACCACAGCAGACCCAAGAAGACTGAGTCTAGTAGAAGCATGAACATGGAAGGTGTATTCCTCCATGTTATGGGTGACGCATTAGGAAACATCGGTGTTATTATTACTGCCCTTTTCATTTGGAAGACCAATTTCTCGTGGAGATTCTACTGTGATCCTTTAGTGAGTGTTTTCATTACTGCTATTATCTTCGGATCAGCAGTCCCCCTCTGTATGCGTGCTTCTAAAGTGCTGTTACAAGCTACACCGTCAAGTATCAACGGCGCTGAAGTCGCTGAGGATATTATGTCTTGTCCTGGTGTTGAAGAAATCCACGATTTACATATCTGGCAGTTATCTGAGTCTCAAATGGTGGCTACTTTACATGTGACTATTAGCTCACCTCCTAGTGACTTCCCTAATCTTTCCAGAACTATTCAGGAATGTTTCAGAGGGTATGGTATTCCCACATTGACTATCCAGCCTGAATTTGTTGACTCTTCATCGTCTGAGTCTGGTGCTACACATACGATGAGACAGTGCCAAAGCAATGGTAATTTATTGAGCCGCCAGTGAGCAAACACTAGTGTATGGTGTGTAGTGAGCACTGAGCAATGAGCACTGAGCGATGAGCACTGCCATGATAAAAGTATGAAACGCACGTGAATTGGGTATTTTATCTTTTTCATCTGTTATTACTTGAGGAACGAATTCCTCAAAATGGGATTCTATATATAGATTTGTAGATATTTTATTTGATTTCTCACATTTCGGTACAAAACCAGGGAACAACATATAAATATAATGGGGAGCTATTCACATGATAACACATTTGCCCTTCCCTGTTTTATCGTCCTTGACGCCTAAACTTTTCAATTTAGCATTTGCCTTTTCGTATCCATTAGCTGCACTCCGTTTATACCATTTTCCAGCCTCAATAATGTTCTGATGAGTACCAATTCCTTGTTCATAGAAGAACCCTAAAGTATACTGAGCCTTAGGCAGTCCATTTAATGCTGCTCTTAACGCCCATTCATAAGCTTCATCCTGGTTAATTGGAAAACTGGGACCAGCGCCTACCATGTACCAAGCACACATAGACAATTGTGACCTTGGATCATTACCTAAAGCTGCAATTGTATAATAATGAATAGACAATGCCGGATCCTGCGGGCAACTCAGTTCTCCGAATTCATAAGCTCTGCCTAGTCTAGCAGCAGAAGGCACATAACCGAGATCAGCGCTATGTGCATATAACCTAGCTGCATACCCAGCATCCGGGAACACGACATCTTTATACCCAACTTCATATATTTTAGCGAGTTCATGTGGTGCTCTATTATACGTTTTGTTTGCTGCCTTAGCTGCTCTACTCAGCCATTTAACACCAGTAAGTCGGTTGTTACTGTTATCAGAAATGCCAAGTCCACCATGGAAATAAACCATTCCTAATTGGTATAAAGCACCTGGCTGGTTTTTGAACGCTGCTGTTTTATAAAACTGTACTGCACGCGCAGCATCTCTAGCACAACCCCAGCCTTCTTGAAGACAAAGAGCTGCTCTATACGCTGCTTCAGGGTGTTGATGTTTAGCTGCCATTATGAAATATTTGGCGCCCTTTTCTAAGTCTGGTTTACCAACTGCTTCAGAGAAGTAGAGATCACCAAGAAGGTACTGGGAAACAACATGGCCACGTTCTGCTAGTCTTTTAAGAGAACTCATGCCTTCACGCATCATTCCCTGAACGGTTTTTAAATCAATAAGGTCTTCTTCATTAGAATCTTTCTTAGATTTACTGGGAGGGGGAGGTGATGTAGATGGAGGTTCCATGTGTTCATCTTCTGTTGTGTCTTTCTGCACTTGCTGGTCTTCCTGTTGGTTGCCCTGTTCCTTGTGTTGCCTTTTCTGCTCCTTTTTCTCCCTTTTTTGTGCCTGTTCACTGCTTTTCATATCCTGAATCCTATTATGCCTTTCTAAAGCCGACGGACGAGCAATAATCGCAGTTTGAATAATAAACTGTGCTAACTGAAACTCTAACTCTGGATCGTTCGCCTTTTTAGCTGTTTTTCTATACAAATCAATGGTTTTCAACCTTGGAAGCAAAGCAGAACCGCCAGGTGATTCGTTCATTGTGTCGAAAATATTGAAATCAAAAACCGAGCTGTTTCTCATTGACATTCTAGAACTGTCTCTTCGTTTTTTGTTCGAAGTTAATGTGTTTGTGGACATTCTAGCATTGAGATTAGGAACACTTCTAGAGGAGGGATATCGGGGGTATACCTCATCGTATGAATTTGTGGAACTAGGCTGGTTAACAGAAAGTTGAGAAACTCCATTCCGAAGGTAAGATTCAGGATCTGAATCTTGGTTTATGTGCGAGTTCGCGGGGGACGGAAGCTCGTTAAGAAGGGGTGGGCTTTGTCTTCCTTGTGATTCTCTAACGCTTTGTGTTTGGCTATAAATAGAACCGGTTTCTGAATGGTCAGGACTTGCAGCGTATGAATTTTGAGGACTTGGGAGGTTAAGAGGCTGTACGGTTTGCTTGTTCCGTTGGACTTCGTAAGAAGAGTTCGGGTTTAGATTAGGAATGCTAGATTCGAAAGTGTCCATAGACCCTATGGGGGGACCCGTAGAGGCGCACATGGGGGCATCAGAACCTAAAGGTCCTCGGGGTCCTATATAACCCAAGGGTCCTGTAGGAGGTCCTGTAGGTGGCCCCATTTCCGACCCCGGGGGACCCGTTGGGGGGGGCATAGGCGCAGGTTGTACTGCTCTAATCGTAGATTGCGCAACAGACTCATTATCCTCAGGGTAAACACTGCTCGTGTCCGATTTATTTGAAAAGCTGCGGTGAAAATCTGTGGATTTCATGTTTGATGGCAAGCTTTAATTGGTCAACGGGTGTGCAATTTTATACGGTGTGGTTCTTAGAAAGTCGATAAATTAATACAAAAAACGATTTTTTGGGGGTGAACTGCTCAAATTTGCAATCAGTTTTTTTTTAATGTGGCAGGGGGGGATAACACTCAATGCTCTTCGGCACTTTTAATGTGGAGTGGATTATTGTCAAATCTGATTACAGCCACGCTTATTCTGTAATACAAATCCTGGCACGTGTCTGTTTGGTGTTTAAAGTATTACGCCTTACAACAGTTGTAAGAAACGCAAACCAATCGGGTTTAAACATTAAAAAAGGAGAAGTTGTATGTTTATATATTTAGTTGGTTCTATTTATGGTTTTTTGGGTCGTGGCGTTAGTGTCAAATATCGGTGAATATTTTACGTGAAAATGTGGGTAGGGGCTAATGCATGTAATCTATATATAGACTATGGTAAGGTAAGGCAAGGTAAAGTAAGGTCACGTTACGTGCGCTGCGTACGCTACGTGCATTACGTTATGGGTAGGGAAGGGGGGCTTGGGGTACGTAGTGCATTCCATACTCGACATTGGTGATGACAATTTTGAATGTTTGCTAATTTGTGAAATTACTCTCTAAATAAAGAAATTCGTGAGTTTAGATAACGTATATAGTACATAAATACAGTCGTTCTATTGATGTGGTTGCACACTGTGCACACTAGATGTGCACACTAGATGTGTATGCTTGTATGCTTGTATGCTAGGGTATACTGGTAGTAGGCATGTAGTACGCGTGTATGTGTGCGTGTATGTCTCACAGTTTAGTAGATATCACACGGCTGCGTTTGTCGTGGAATGAAGAAAGTTCTTTTTTATACTGCTCGGCAAGATCGTTGATTTCGAATATCAATTGGTCGCGCATTTGCTCTAAAGCTTGGGCTGTTGTGTCTAAATTCAACATTAAATCTTCTTCGTTATCGCTAACAAGTGTGGGTTCTAAAGTGTGGGTCGTTTGCATTTGTGGGTATTAGAGTTTGTATAGGTATGTATGTGTGGGGAGGGGGGGGCTCTTTGTTTATATATTGAGCTTAGCATGACAAATTGAGCTTACATTTGGTCCGCTGGACGGGTTGTTGGACCAATTGCATAATTGAGTGATACGATTAACTGCTTGTTATATATAATAAAGTAAACTTTGAAACGGTACAACTCAAAAAAAAAAGAATTAACCGAAATTTGACATTCAACGGGAATTCAAAGAGCAAACAACCGAAAGATGTATACACATTTTACCCTTTTCCTAGTGTTACTACTAGCGCTACTAATGTAGTGTAGTGTTACTAGTGAAGATGTTTGTAATGTGGAGTTGGGGAAATGTGCACAAACATGCATATATCATGTATGACGTATGCATGTAACCTTATTAATCAAAGATTTGTCTGTTCGCAATTGAGAAATCAAACCAAAGCCAAAAATCTGTTAAGTTTAGGTTGAAAGGCTAACGCAAATAAACTTGAATTTTCCAGTTTTTAAACTATTTAGAATATATATATAAATAATGTTGAAACCATAATCAAAAACTTGAACGAACAAACGAACAAATACGAAAGTATGGACCATCTAAACTCTGGCAGTGATTTCGAATCGGATGTGTGGTTCAGCACAAGATCCACAATCAACAACCAAACAAACTCCTCGGAATCTTCTCCCACATTAAGTCCGATTTACTCAGTAAACAAAAAACGAATTGCTACAACTGGAATTCCAGTTTGTGACGAAATTGTTTACGGTGTTCACTATACAGATCAGAGTTACCCATCATGGAACGGGTTAGACGATTCCAACATTGACGACGAGTTATCAGACAGTTTACCGTCAACTCCCTCTTCTTTTATGCAAGAAAAAAAAGATTTTCAAAGAGAAAGCACTCAATTTCTGAATACGCCGCCGTTTTCAATGGCTGAAATCGCCAGTATGGCTAACGACGTACGGAAAATCCTTGGGTTCCAACATGATACGTGCATTAGCGGGTTCGAACTTTTGATGTCACAATTAGATTCTAGGTCTTCGAGAATGCCGCCTAAAAGAGCTTTAAAGACTTTGCATTCCGAGTACATTTCTGGTAAGGGTGCTAATTTCCGTAAATGGTACTTTGCAGCGCAAATGGACCATATTGAAGCAGTGCAAGGTGGTAGTAAGGTTGATGCTAAAGATCGCACCGATACAGGTAATGTCGATGGCATGTCTTTGGCACAGTCTGAAGCATATTGGGACCATAAAATGGAAACATGTGGAGACGCCTGTAGAATGGCCGATCTTATGATCTACCTGTTTTGCTGGACAGAAAGCAACCAGATCAGGTTCATGCCTGAATGTCTAGCGTTTATTGTCAAATGTGCTATGGATTATTACTACCATGTAGTCCCCCAATTAGGCACCGGCAACGACCCGCCCCCTCTTCCCGAAATGTTCTTTTTGGATCATATTATCACTCCCCTCTATAACTGCTACCTTGCAAACAATTATATGCAAACAGAATCCGGAAATTGGATCCGTAGAGAAGGCGATCATAACAATTTCATTGGCTACGACGACATGAACCAACTGTTTTGGTATAAACAAGGTTTATCCAAAATCAAAGTAAACACCGGCAATTCCAATGGCCAGCTGGAGAACGTGTCGATAACAGAGCTCCCCAGCTCGCAATGGTACTTCCATTTACCGCATGTAGACTGGTTTCCAGCGTTTTCTAAAACCTATAGAGAATCACGCACTTGGCTGCATTTAGTAACGAATTTCAGCAGATCCTGGATCTTACATTTATCGGTTTTCTGGTTTTATACTTCCTTTAACTCCCCGTCAATGTACACCGTCTCTTTCAACTATATGAATCCACAATCTCCACCTACTTTTGTGAAGTACTCTATCATGAGTTTTGGCGGGTTGTTCGGGCCGGTAATTAGTTTAATTGGACTAATTGGCGAGTTCAGATTTGTTCCTAGGAAGTTTCCAGGGGCTCAGTCTTTATGGCCTCGAGTTTTAATGGTTTGTATACTCATCATTATCCAGTCAGTACCGGCTGTTTGTTTACTCTCGTTTAATTCATGGGATTACATCGGCCACGGATCAGAAACGATGTCGCTGGATATAATTGCCGTAATCCTTTTTGTGGTGTCGATGTTATCAGCTCTTTATTTCAGTATTGTTCCTCTGAACTCGTTAGTCGAAAACAGATCGTCAACAACTATTGATGAAAAGAAGAAAAGACAAACACTTGCGAACCAGTATTTCACTGCGAATTTCCCTAAATTAAGAACCAAAGACCATATCTTGAGTTGGGTAATGTGGATCCTCATTTTCGTTTCTAAATTCATCGAGTCGTACTTCTTTCTGACTCTAAGCGTTAGAGATCCTATTCGCGAATTAGACATTTTAAAACTCGATGATATGTCTGCAATGGAAACCACATTCAGTCGACTATTTGTAGCTTGTTTCCCTAAACTGATCCTAGTCGTGTTAATTCTTGCTGAAATGACGCTGTTCTTTTTAGACACTTACCTTTGGTACGTCATTTACAACACTCTGATTTCAGTTATAATTGCCCTTAAAGGCGGAACATCGATATGGAAACCATGGAGCAACATCTTTAGCAGCCTCCCCCAAAGAATAAGCGCTAAATTGCTAGCACCAGCTATCCAAACAAACGACCAGAAATCCAAGAAACTATCACTTGGAATCATTTGGAACTCAATTGTCGAAAGTCTGTACTTAGAAAACTATCTAAGTCAGGACGTCGCCAAAAGATTAACTCTTCTTAACGCATTAACAGAAGACCCTAGATTTTTCACAGTTGAAGAAGACAGTAAAGCGTTTAAAAGCAACAATTCAAAAACCGGAGCCTACAGACGGATCTCGTTTTTCGCCCAGAGTCTAAGCACACCCATGCAGCCAGCAGTTAAAATCGAAAGAATGCCCTCATTTACTGTTTTAGTACCACATTACAAGGAGAAGATGATCCTCAGTTTGAACGAAACAATCAAAGCGTCTAATAACTCCAAGGTCACTGTCATTGAGTACCTCAAACATTTATACCCCGTAGAATGGGAGAACTTCGTTAAAGAAACCGAAAGAAAGTACCAAAAGGAACAGCAACAATTAGGATCTCAACAAATGGATGTTAACTCAGCAATTTTCCATAAACTAGCACTTCAAAATTTAGGATTCTCTTCTTATGATCCTAATTATACAATGGCAACGAGATTATGGTGCTCAAAAAGAAGCCAAACTTTGTATAGAACAGTTCATGGGTTCTCTAACTATTTCGACGCTATTGGCGTCTTGTATTACGCTGAGGGTGGAGCCAATAAAATCGTTGATAAGGAAACACAACAAAGAGTTACAAATGAGGTGTTTGATTTAAGCCAGCGTAAATTCCGGTTGTTAGTGTCTTTACAATTATACGCCAAGTTCACTGATGAGGAACTAAAAGAGGTGGAAATGATGTTACAAGTGATTCCTAATTTGAACATCAGTTACATCGATTATGATCCGTTCACATGCTCGTATTTTGCTTGTTTGTTTGATCAAAGTTGTGCTCTAATGGAAAACGGCAGAAGAGCTCCAAAGTTAAGAATCAAGCTAAGCGGGAACCCGATTTTAGGTGATGGAAAGTCAGACAACCAGAATATCGCTTTGCCGTTTTATAGAGGCGAGTATATCCAGGTAGTTGATGCTAACCAGGATAATTATTTGGAGGAGTGTTTGAAAATCAGGAATGTTTTACAGGAGTTTGAAAGCGATACTTTCGAGAGCGCAGGCGCCACTTGTGGTGCCGGTGTCAGTCCTGTGGGTACTGCTATGGGTGGCACTGCTATGGGTGGCACAGGTACAGGTATAGGTATATGTATGGGAGCACTGCCCCTTGTAGACCACGTTCACACCGAAGTATCACCAATTGCTATTGTCGGCGCACGCGAGTACATTTTCAGTGAAAACATCGGCGTATTAGGCGACGTAGCAGCAGGCAAGGAACAAACATTTGGCACTTTATTTGCAAGAACATTAGCACAAATAGGCGCTAAACTTCATTACGGCCATCCTGACTTTTTAAACGCGATTTTCATGACAACCAGAGGCGGCGTTTCCAAAGGACAACGTGGTTTGCATCTAAACGAAGACATTTACGCTGGTATGACAGCCATGTTACGTGGCGGAAGAATCAGACATAGCGAGTACTTCCAATGTGGTAAAGGCAGAGATTTGGGATTCGTTTCAATTCTTAATTTCATCACCAAAATCGGTGCTGGAATGGGCGAACAAGTTCTAAGCAGAGAGTACTTCTATTTAGGTACTCAATTACCCTTTGATAGGTTCTCCTCATTTTACTTTGCGCATCCTGGGTTCCATTTAAACAATACTTTTATCACTGTTTCAATTGAACTCCTGCAGTTTTTCATGCTTTTGATTTGTTCTTTGGCTTCTGTTTCCACACTTTGTGAATTAAAACCAACAACATTACCAACTGATTTGCATCAACCTACAGGTTGTAAAAACATCATGCCGTTGATTTTATGGCTCAGGAGATGTGTGATCTCGATTTTCAGCGTGTTTTTCGTTTCGCTTTGTCCTTTGATTTTCCAGGAACTTATCGAACGCGGGTTCTTAAGAAGTTGTCAAAGGATCTTAAGGCATTTATCGAGTTTGTCAATGTTATTTGAGATGTTCGTTTGCAGAGTGTACACCAGAAGTTTTTGGGAAGACTTGAATTTGGGTGGTGCACGGTACGTGTCTACTGGTAGAGACTTCGCAACTTCTCGGTTTCCGTTTTGGAAATTGTACGAAGGATACAGCGTTGAGATCCTAACTGGTGTTAAATCATTGGGGATTCTTGTTTTCTGTAGCTGTGTGTTGTTTGATGCGAGTTATATCTGGTTCTGGGTAACAACGTTTTCTGCTGTTATTTGTCCTGTGTTGTACAATCCACACCAGTTCGCTGTTCCTGCGTTCTTTAGAGATTATAGTGCGTTAATGCACTGGTTTTTTTCACAAGTCACTGAAAGTGACCACGACAACTCTCCAAATGCAAACGCAGTCAATTCATGGTATGATTATACCCGATCTAATAGAGAAAAAATCACTGGAACAAAAAGAAGAGAAACAGCATGTGATTATACGAGACCGAACCTTCGAAATACAATGTTCCTGAGATTAGGATCTTCAATTTTCGCTATTTTGATGTTCTGGGTGCCTTACTTGGTTTGCACAACTGAAGGAAAGATCGATAACCTGGTGTTTGTTATGTGTAAATTAGGAGTGGCCTCCTTGTTTCCTTCACTAGCCAACGGTACTGTTTTGTTTATACTGTCTTTTGTGTCTTTCGCCTGTGGACGACTTTCTAAATCTGTTGGCCCTACGGTTTCTAAAATAGCACATGTTAGTGCTATTGTGGTTATGACAGTCACGTGGTACTTGATATACATTCTTGAACGGGCAAAAGTTTTGAACTCCATTTTACTTTTGGCTGGTGGTTTAGCGTTCAATTCGTTTATCGATACGTTTTGCATTATTTTTGTTATTAGAAAACAGCCAACTTCAAAGTTAACCAATGAACCGTGGTGGAACGGTGATTGGTTATGTAAACAACTAGGGTGGAAATTGCCAATTGTTGTTTTGAAGGAATGGATTGCAAAGACAGTAGAAAGTCATAAATTCGCTTGTGATTTCCTCACCTGTCATATTATTTTGATCTTGCAAATTCCGTTGTTGATCATTCCGTTTATGGACTCAGCACACACTTTGTTCTTATTGTGGATGAAACCACAAAGGGCAAGGGAAGGGCCTCATAAACCGAAGAGAGGGTACTTGCTTCTGGTTTTATGGTTCGCTGTAAGTGTTTTGAGTTTGTTTGGTGCTTGGACATTGCCATTGTACCTTCCTCATTCAGTCAAGTCTTTGATTGTGGAGTTTACGGAGACGTTTATTGAGCCTTTGTTTTGACTGTACCCTATCACAGTGTACCACAGTTACCCTATCCCATACCGTACCCACAATATACACACTGCACAGTGTACCTATACTATCAAAATGCATTTAGAAATAATAAATATATAATCATAAACGTGGAATTGAATTTGAATTACTAGGTGCCATTGGCGGATTAAAGAAATACATCACCCAAATGCCAGATAAAGTAACCAGTATAGCAGTGCCGATTAACGTGAAAAAATTATTTTGGATATGCCTTCTATCATGCTTTTCTTTTGTTTGTCTATCAAATTCGATATTCCCATTAGCGTTTCCTCCTCCTACCTGTGTATTAACATTAGCAATAGAATCGCTGCCATTCATACCTCTTTTAAGCCTTGATAATTCCGCGCGTATTCTCGTATTTTCGGCCTTTAAAGCCGCCAAACTCGCGGATTTCAAGGACTTGTTTTTCTCAGCTGTTCTCTCCTGCAAATCGCGTTTTATATCTATCAGTTTTTGACGCTCTACATTATCCTGATGTTCAGTTTCGTTAGCTACTCTTTTGATATCAAGTAAAAGTGAAGTGATCGATTTGATTTTAGCTGTGTCTGCACGCACAGATCGAATTTCACTAACCAGCCTTTTAGCTGCTTGCTCAAAATCCACATGTAACTTAACATCTTCTTTGACCATGCTGCCTCCGGTGGTTGTGTTCACGTGAGTTAGAGCCATGGATTCCAAGGTGTTCCCAAAGATCGCGTCGGAGTTCCTGAGTTCTACATTAGTATTAGCAGATTTCAAGGTCTCTAAACTCGGACTACGCGAAATACTAGGACGATTTCTGTCAGGTTTAGGCTGGGAGTTAAACACGTTAAGTGGAAGCATGCTGATCTTCTCTACTTTCGCGGAAATGCGTTTATACACTTTCTCTTTTTCATCACTGCTCATAATATCAATTCCCAAATCCAAATTATCGTTTTTTTTTAGTTCGAAGGCCTCGGATTCTGTGTTTTCGGGGCTCAACCTGTGGTTGTTTATATAGGTGCCATTACTGCTTTTACAGTCTCTGATCCAGACTTTGCCTGTGGTTTTGTCGGCCCAGATTTCAGCGTGTTGTCTGGAAAGCACGCGGCTGTCAAAAAAGCCGTTGTCTGCGTTCGCGGTCGATTTCGTGTTTGTTTGTCTTCCGAGTTTGATGACTTCAGGTGCAAAGGGGACAACTAAGTACTTGCGCTGGAATGTGTCATTTGCAGAGGATAGTACAAGAACAACAGCGAATTGGGACCGTCGTATACGCCGCCGCTCGGTGTCTGTCGACATATATGAATTTCAAGATGGTAGACGGGGTGACTTTTAATCTGTGACTGAAAATGGCAAGTCTTATGTGTGGTTCAAATACTAATAGCGATGTTTAGGGGGTACTTAAATTCGACAAAAGAGAAAGTATTTAGAAAAACTTGTTGATACCATTGAATATATTATACCTGTTTAAATAATTTATTGTGTTTATTATGACTCGTAATCAGGTACCACACGTTTTTGAATCACAGAACTGTCATACTCACATTTAATCACACACAAAAGGGGCAATGTGATGTAATGTGATGTAATGTGCTCTAATTGTATGTGTATATACAGGTTATATGTTTACTTATACTTATACTTATAGTATTCGTAGTATTGGTAGTGTATACTGATTCTTGTAAATTGTTTACTGTGGTGTGTTCGGTGGTACTCTTGTAGGCTGATACGTAATCTCCTTATATAACCGTAATGTTACTTACAAGAACTTACTCGACTGTCCCCCATAAATTACTGCAATCCGCATTGAAAATCGTGCCCCAAGTCGGCTGGTCAGATGCTCTTTTAGAAACAGCTAGATCAGAAGGTCTTAGCGATATTATTACATCCGTATACACCCCCTCAGATCTTGTGAATTTTCATTACCAAACCAAACTAAACGATCTTTCTAAAATGAAATTCAACAATCAAGCGGATATTTCACTTAATGATAATGATAAAATCCGCGATTTGCTTAAATACCGTTTGTTAACTGGTAACAAACATCTTTCGCCTAGTAATATCAGTGAAATGATTACACTAAGCACTAACCACTCATTATTAAACAGACCCACATTGACCTCTGCAATTGCTGACGAAATCTGGTACCTAGCTGGAGATCAAAGCACAGACACTGATTGGTACACAAAGAGGGGATCTTTAGCTGGATTGTACTCTGTTTGTGAACATTTCCAGGCTCACGATACTAGTCGTGAGTATAAACATACCTTAGAATTCATGAATTCTCTTGTTGATAAATTCGGCAGAGTTGGTGAAACTAAAAATGTGGTTACTGAATGGACAAGTTTTACTGTTAACGGGTGGTTAAATGCTTTACGTGCGCAGTTTTAGCTAGTAGCTTTTAGCTAGTAGCTACTAACCCATTATAAGAAACAAAGGTGTCACCACTATATATTGTATATATTTATAAGATTTATGGAGTCCTGAGGAAGTTTCAATTCATATGGTAAATTCATTTCATTAGTGATTTCATGTACTAACAAATCAGCGACATTTGTAAGATGTGGTGCAGTTTTTACATAATCAGAAACCGAGACCATTTTAGTCATTGGAAGATCACATGCAACTATTTGGTTAAACCATTTAGGATCTAGATCAATATTCAATGCCAGACCATGTGTAGTAACGTTTCTTTGAACATGTACACCAATTGAAGCGATTTTCTCGTTTTTGTTTTTGATAAACACTCCGTTCATACCTTTTTGAGGCCGTTGTTCAGCTTCAATTTCATATTTAGCTAATGTTCTGATTATGCTCGTTTCCAGAATGTTTATATAGTCCCTGATTTTAATGCGTAGTTTTTGGAGATCAAGAATGGGGTATAATACAAGTTGTCCCGGACCGTGGAATGTAGTGTGTCCGCCGCGTGTGGTTTTTATCAATTCGGCATTGTTTGGGAAATGTGATTTGGTTAGATCAAGCTGCTGACGTCTTCCTAGTGTGTACACAGGTGACATTTCATAGGCTAGAAATGCCATTGAGTTTAATTGAACGGGATTAGAAAGAAGTTTAGCGTTTAAAATTTGTCTGCTTAATTGTGTCTGGACATTTTGAGCTTTAGAATATGTGGTTTTCAATAGCGGGAAGTAGGGGATTTTCATGCTTGCTTAGTAAGAACAATTATCTCTTACTCACTACCGTTACCACAGCTAGCTAATAGAGAAACTAATGGACACTATTAACGAGTACTCCACAACTCCTGGCTTCGTATTCAGTAACAAAATCGAAATCCAGGATCTTGAAAATAGAGGTAAATGTATTGTTGCCAAAAATAGTATCAAACCGAATGAACTTCTAATGCGGATCCCCCTTTCTGCATTAGTTAATACCAAGACATGTAAATATTTACCCCCCCCCGAACTTGATTTCAGTACACATGAACTGCTTGCTGAGAATCTTGCCTTGATTTCTAATTCATGGAAATCTAATTTACCAAAAAATTTCCACTCAATGCCTGTTGCATGGAACATTTCTGACATTAATTTATTACCACCATTTCTCCGAACTAAAGTGGCTCTTCAACGCAGTCAAATAAACACATTTATAACCAAATCCCAGCATTCAAAAGAATTGGCAGAATGGGCATGGTTAGCAGTGAATACTAGATGTTTATATTGGGAAGAAGGTGGAATGACATTAGCGCCCATTCTTGATTTCCTTAATCATAGTAGTGACGAATTGCTAAATGCCGAGGTGAAAAGCGGTCCTTTTGGGTTTACTGTTAAATCAAAAAGAGAATATATACCCAATGAAGAGATTACGTTTAGTTACGGTGCTCATGACGATGGGTTCTTGCTTACAGAATACGGGTTTGTTAACTTAGACGATAATGAGTTCAATTATGTTGACATTTCCGATAAAATCAAGCCAATTGTTTTAGAACATGAAAAGTTTTTAAAACAAAATAATTACTGGGGTGAGTATACTATTGACTTTAACGGAGAGCCAAGTTACCGTTTAGAGGTAGCGCTTGCATGCTTACATGATCTGAAATATGCTAAGCAAATGATCTTAGGGTACGAAGATGGGACTAAAGTTAGCAGCAGTAATAGGTCGGTTTTACTGCCAATTGCTAATGAATTGATTGAAGAGTACTACAGTAGTGTTAATCAAACAAGGAATAGTATGATACAACATTTGTTGAATGAATACATCAACATCTTGTCTAAATTTGTGTCTTCATCTTGATCAATTGAGTGAGTGTAGTGTTTAATTGAGAGTTAGTGTTGGGTAAGGGCAGATCTGCAAGGTATCCATTTACATAATCGATTTCTGTTTCGTGGCCGTGATTGTGTCCACATTTGACGTCAGTCAGCATCGACGATCTATTACTGCTTGTTAACTGAACAACATTCCACAGCTGTTCCCAAACAATCCCTGGATCTAGATCTAAAAGGTCACTGCACTCTTTAACTAAATCAGCTATCAATTTATTGGATTGCAATTTCAGAAGTTCACCATTAGACACTTCCAATAATGCTGTCAACGGATTAATAACTGCATTCACTGCTAACTTATACCTCTGCTGTACACTGAATTCTGTTTCATTAACTTGGTTTACGTTTAACAACTTTGATTTGTAAAGTCGGCTGAACAATTGTGGAGTGTCCCCACTTACAAATGCTGAACCACCTCCCGTGTACTTAAATTGGTAATCTCCTATACGTTTCACTCCAGCATTAGTGATTCCATATCCCAAATTACAATGTTGAATTGACTTCAGACATTTCTGAATCCCCATACCATTATGGAAAATCAAAACTTCAGAATCTTTGTTTAAGTATTTGGCAACTGACTCAATTGCATTTTGTAATTGGAAAGTTTTAGTTGCAACCACTAATTTCGATATATGAGATATAGATTGTGGGTCTGTAGATTCAAATTTAGTGGTTATAACTTTTGAGTTCATATGTAAATTGATCCGCGAGCCCAATTTCGTAAATTTTTGTCTACTAGCGGGACGCATAATTAGTTTAACTGCATTTCCATTTGCGAAGTAAGTAGCTAGTAGACTACCTATACTTCCTGTCCCTAAAACATGAATCATGTTTTAGCATATGGGGGTGATACGGGAGTCGTTATGTAAGTCAGGATCAGTCACTTACATAATCAGAGTAACCACACCACAATGTTAGACTAAATGAACTATTTAGGTCATATCACGTGGCTCAAGAGGTAGATCTAGAAGACTTAGTTATATCTTATGTAACAAGATCTAATATAATATTGATGATATAAGCAATACACGATCATATGCTCAACACACAACGCACACCACGTAACCACAACCACCCACATAAACCACACGTAGCAACTACTTCATTTATGTACATATTTACTCAACTCTACTCATTAAGAAATCCTTAACAAAATCTAAATTGTTAACAGCACTTAGTCCTAAAGACCTCAATGCCACAACAGGCCACAGATCTGTACTGTACAATTTCACTAAACTGTCATTGACATTCAAGATCCCCTGGTCATAAGGCATTGCATGTTTAGAATACAATTCTAAAGCAGACAAAGATCCAATATCTTGTCCCCTCTCAACTGCTAGCTCTAAAGCATTCACTAAACACTGTACATCACGTTGTCCCATGTTCAACCCCTGACCAGTTAAAGGGTGTGTAGCATGCGCGGCATCACCTACTAATGCTACCCTGTCAATAGCATACGTCTCAGCGTTTCTTAACCTCAATGGAAAAGTAGCAACAGAGTGCGCTGACTCAATCATCGCCGGTAGTTCTTCTTCTTCAGCATCACTTACTCTGTCTAACCGCCAGCTGATCTCATCCAGAATTTTATCACCATTTGTAGGATCTAAACTATGCAGATAATCCAAGTCTGCCATAGAAAGCCGCAATCCAGCATTCACCATCTGTGGAAGCACGTTGTTAGCATCCGATTTTTTCAACCAATCAGCACGTTTCAAAGAAGTAGACCACACTAAAGTCGCATGTCCATCAGGCATCGGCAGAATAGCTAAAGGACCCGTAGACAAAAATCGTTGATAAGCAGTGCTTTTGAAATCGTCGTATTCAAGGTCTAATGTAGCAACCACACCTGCCTGTCCGTAATCACAGCCGTGTGTTTGAATCCCAGCAAATGCACGCACTCTGGACCGTTGACCGTCAGCACCAACAAGCAATCTAGCCTCGATTTTCGTGCCATTGGACAGTTCAACTATAGGTCTTGAAATTGAGTTTCTGGTGATGTTGTTTACGCCAGCATGTATGACTAAATCAGCAGTAGATCCAGTGTTATAAAGAGCTTGCTGGACATTAGAAGTCTCAATCATTGTTGCAATTGAACTCGTAGGCGAGCTAGACCCGTCAAATTCAATGCTAGAACCGGAAATACCGTCCCATACCCTCATTTCATCATAGGTGAAAGTCCTGTCTACACAGACATGATCCCAAGCAGCAATTTGTTGTAAAAATTCAATAGATTTAGGAGTCAAACTAATCACGCGGTTCTCAAATGGCGCTGATTGTTTAGTTATTGCCCAGTTCGCTAGTCTTTGAGAAATAGGCTGTGCGTCAACGACTGCTACATCTAAATTTCGAGTTTTGGAACTAGATTTGATAGCTGTTGCTAAAGATAACCCGGCTGGACCTCCACCAACGATTAGAAGGTCCTTTTGCAGAGTATGCGCTAACCGCTTGAACACTTGTGGATTCAATTTCATAGGGTTAGGTATACCTTACTAATCGCATGTCTACATTCGTATGTTCACATGGTACCACAGTATACATCATACACATAACCTGTACATCTACATATACAGCCCTAAATAGAATTCTTATACTGGAAAATATTATCGATAAGCTCACCAACATGTAAAACAAGACTATCGTTGCCGTATTGGCCAGCAATATGCATACCAATAGACTTACCAGCAGGCACAGAAAGGCTTGGGTACCCACCTAAATTAAACGGAATAGTCAATGCGTCACCAAGAATATCAAGGACGCTCATTTCACTGTTGTACTCACCGAGTTTATGAGACGGGCGAGGAGAAGTAGGGTTTACAATGACGTCAACACCTAAATCATTAAGCTCGCATTTTTGATCAGGGAACAATAAATTCTCAGCACTAAAGACGCTGTTGATCTCTTTGATGATCATAGCACGAACTTTTTCAGCTTTTAAGAAGTGTTCTTCATAAGCCTCGTCAGTGAGGTTATAAGTTCCAAGCAACATCCGGCGTCTAACTTCGCCGCCCATTCTCTCTGCACGACCGTGGTCAAAAACTTTGGATCTATAAACAGGACCGAACTCGTTAAGAGAGTCGACACCGGTTTCTCTAGTGCCAGCATATTTAGAGAAATTAGAACAGCCTTCAGAAGATGAAAGGGTCATGTAAGTAGGAAGGGCGTACTTCAAATTAGGAACACTTACTTGAACAATAGTGTGGCCCATATCACTAAGTGTTTCTAAACACTTGATCCAAGCCTCACGAACTGGTTCGGTCATGTCGATTGTGGCCTCCTTCATTACACCAATCTTCAATGGACGGTTAGGAATTTCCTTAGGGAAACGAGCTCTTAACTCTGGACGGCAGGATCTGCTGTCTTGAGGGTCGTACTTATCAAGGTATGAAAAGGCCTTTTGCATATGAGCAATTGTACCACTAAGAATACCAATCGTGTCTAAAGTTTTAGAATAAGCAACAACTCCGTTTCTAGAGAGACGTCCATAAGAAGGTTTGAATCCAAAAACGGAGCAGAAGGCACCGGGAAGTCGGGTGGACCCTCCGGTATCGGTGCCGAGAGCGACATCGCAGAAGCCAGCAGCGACAGCAGCGGCACTTCCACCACTTGAACCACCGGGAGAACGTTCCTCGTTGGGGAAAATAGGATTAAAAGTTTGGCCGTAGCAAGTATGGCTTGTGTTTGTACCCATTGCAAACTCGTCCATATTGCATTTACCAAGAATTACACCACCTTCGCTACGGATCTGTTCAACAACGGTAGCGTTAAGGGGACTGATATAGCCTTCTAAAACTTTAGAGCTACAGGTTGTAGGGAGGTCAGTAGTGCACATATTATCTTTAATTAAAAAGACCAAACTGTCTTTGGTGGGGGTCTGTGCTTTGATCTCATCTACTGAGTACCTAGAAACAACAGCGTTGATTTGAGGATTGAGAAAGTCAATTCTGTCTAAATATTTCTGAACGTGTTCCATTATAACTAGAATCGAAAATTCAGAAAATTTTAATTCTTGTGGTTTCTTAAGTATGAAGGAAGATAGATTTATTTGGTCTATGTATATGTACGAATTAGGGTTGTTTTCATTTTTTATTTTGGGGTCGTTCTTAGTAAGGTTTTTTTTTTTGTTTGTTGGTTTTTTTCAGGGGCCTCAATTTCAAACTCCCCCAACGGTACCACTCTGGGTGGTACTGATCGTGATTATATAATCATGTAGTTAGTCAAAGTTACCACTGTTGAATCTCGAGAATTTGATAGGGTTGAGTTGTAATTTCTCGCTTGGCAGAAAAAATAGAAAACAAAGGATTTCGATAGTCTAAGGAGAAGTTCTTCTATGTTCCACCTATTTTTCATGTAATCTACATAATCCTCCAACATATAGCGAGATTTATCACGTGTTATACTAAGTAAGGAGGTATTCACATACAAAAGGTATAATGTGTGAAATACGATTTGTCATCTAGCGAACACAATTCTATTCATTCTCAACTTTCTTCAATGGTTTAGGTTGAATGCTACTCACCCGAAATAACGTACGAACCGTATAGTTTCTTGGTACAGAGATTACAAAGGATCTGAACGTATACGAGCAACATAATATTTGTATTGTTTAAATAACAACATAATTATTTTCTATGTGCTTAGTTATAAATAATTTAGTGAGGACGTATACTATGGTCAGGTTAGGGTGATGCCTAGAAGTCTCGGCCAGATCTAGATCGTAGAGCGTGGGTAAACTTTCTTATTCATACAAAAATGTAGCATAACAGCCTATAGAACCTGTTAAAATAACATCAATATACTTAACGTTTCTATAAATTCAAATAAACGAACAATTGATATGCCCGTTATTATTTGAAAAGCAAAACCCGAAACTAGATTTGTTGACGTTTTCTTTTGATATGTACAAGTAAGGGGGTTCAGGGGCGAACTAACGTACAGGCATGTAGGCGTACGTATTGTTTTGATTACAAAGAGATCACATTCAATTACATCATTTTGTTAATGATACTGTCAATTCAATTAAAAGGTAAA
Organism: Starmerella lactis-condensi; assembly: GCA_030568935.1. NCBI lineage: Eukaryota > Fungi > Ascomycota > Dipodascomycetes > Dipodascales > Trichomonascaceae > Starmerella > Starmerella lactis-condensi. Next base: position 82,184 of record JAJMJH010000006.1, read on the forward strand.
CGAGATTTAAACAAACTCAATTGGCGAGTCAATTAAGTACACAAGTATCAAAATAGCCAAAAATGTAAACCGATCGAGGATCGTAAGTTTGAAACCAAAACGAATCTCCACTTAAAGTAATTTAGTGATGGCCCACTTACGTATATTAACCACCGCTATTATGCTTGCGCAGCAATAGCGATGCTGTCAGTATATCTCTGACACATGACTAATACAAATTTATTTCCTTCTAGAAATTATAGAGTAGCGTTTCAGATAGTAAAAAAGAGATCATTTCTTTACACCAGTACAGCAAAACACACATCAAAAGTTTGCTTTGTTCAAAAACAAAAAGTTCGTAAAACTTCAGTTGATTTTAGTAGTTCATATATTCTGTTTCACATTTTGACATTAAATGTACCTTCGTATAAATCTAAGCAAGGTTAGGGTTCTAATGTTTCGTGGAGAAACGGTAGTTTAAACATCGAAATAGAAGTAGCTAATCGAAACAAAAACTAAGAATATCGAAATCACGTACATGTTTACAAACATACAAATCGATTAAGACGATCGAGTCCCTTCTACAGTACGTACCTACCTCGGGGAGTTAGGCTCATAACCTCTTAACCCCATGCATTCATAGTAATCCCAATGATTACACACCTTTCGGGAAATGCTGTGATTTTCGCCATAGCTTCCCTTTTTATGCATCTTATTACAAAGAAATTGTACATGAACCTTGCCCTAGCTTAGATACCCTATCTTCCCTTGGAGCCTGTAGCATTCGACAAAACTAGCGAAATCCTCGAAACTAAACAAAAAAAATTCGCAACTTTTAAACAAAATGTCCGTATTTACATATTAATGCTATTTATTCCCCCCATTTATGTCGTTTTCGGCCATTACAACTGCCTCGGAATGCGGCCCGAAAAGTGATGATTGGTCTAAATGCCGCAGTTCATGCACAGTCATGTAAACATCTTAGTAATGTAAGCCACATCTTCAAAAATATAAACAGCTCTGAACCTCCTACCAATTTCTGCATGAGCGCAGAAACTCCCCAAATTTACAATCCTGGTGAGAAGGACTATACAGCCGAGGAAACGGAAACCATCCGTAATCTCGCTCGTACCTTTAGCCGGGCAAGCTCAATAAATACAGATTTTGGCGATGTTGATCTGTTTGATAACAGCGATCCTGAATTGGATCCTAATTCCCCCGAGTTCAGTGTGAAAAAATGGTCTAAAGTTATGTACAACATCTTTAGAAATGACCCCGAAAGATACCCCCGTGCTGATATCGGCGTGAGCTTCAAGAACATGTCAGCTCATGGTGTTGCTCAGGATGTTAACTACCAATTGACTGTTGGTAACTTGCTCACAGCCCTTACTGAGAAAGGTATTAGTGCTGCTAAAGAGTACTTGTCCCACCAAGAAGGCAACCGTGTCGATATCTTGAAACCTATGGATGGTATTCTTAAATCTGGCGAGTTGTTGATGGTGTTAGGTCGTCCTGGTGCTGGTTGTTCTACATTTTTGAGAACTATGGCTAGCCAAACTCACGGTTTCAAAGTTGACAAATCCAGTGAGATCAATTACCAAGGTTTGACCCCTCAGGAAATCAGAAATCAGTATAGAGGTGATGTGACATACTGTGCTGAGAATGAGCTGCATTTCCCTAAACTTTCTGTTGGTGATACTTTGATGTTCGCTTCTCGTATGAAGACTCCTAGTAATCGTGTGCAAGGTATCAGCCGTACTGAGTATGCACGTTACATGCGTGATGTCGTCATGGCCACTTATGGTCTCTCCCACACTGTAAATACCAAAGTAGGAAGTGACCTGATCCGTGGTGTTAGTGGTGGTGAGCGTAAGCGTGTGTCTATTGCTGAGTTGACTTTGACTGGTGCTAGTATTCAGTGCTGGGATAACTCCACTAGAGGTTTAGATTCTGCTACTGCTAATGAGTTCATCAAGACTCTGCGTATTAGTGCTGATACTTTCGGTTGCTCTCCTTTGGTTGCTGTTTACCAGGCTTCTGAGGAGATGTATGAGATGTTCGATAGAGTTATCTTGTTGTATGATGGTTATGAAATCTACTATGGTCCTATTGGCAAGGCTAGAAAGTACTTCATGGATATGGGATGGGAACCTAAACCCCGTCAGTCTACTCCTGATTTCCTTACTTCTTTGTCCCAGCCTTCTGAGCGTTTGCCATACAAGGGCAAGGAGAACCAGGTTCCTCGTACTGCTAAGGAGTTCTACAAGTTGTGGAAGGAGTCTGATATCTACAAGGAGCTTTTACAGGAGATAGATCAGTACAACGCCGAATACCCCCGTGGCGGTCATGCTGTTGAAGAGTACCGTAATGCCTACCGTAAGGGTCAGTCTAAGAAGTTGCCTAAGAAGTCCGCTTATACCGTTGGATGGTTAGAACAGACTAAGGGTCTGACAATTAGAGGTTTCCAGCGGTTAAGAGGTGACCCCCAGATGGCGTTAACTACAGTGTTGGGCAACACTGCTATGGCCTTTATCATTTCTTCAATGTTCTTCAATCTTCAGCAAGATACCGAGAGTTTCTATCACAGAACTGCCTTGATTTTCTTCGCTTTGTTGTTCAATGCTTTCAGTGCTATGTTGGAGATTTTCTCTTTGTTCGAATCCCGTGCTATTGTACAGAAACACCACCAGTACGCGTTTTACCACCCTGCTATTGATGCTTTGGCTTCCATTATCACTGAGATGCCAGTCAAGATCTTAAACGCTTTGTTCTTCAACATTACACTTTACTTCATGTCTAATTTGAGAAGAAAACCAGGTAACTTTTTCTTCTTCTTGCTTATGAACTTCACTGCAACTTTGATGATGTCTCATTTCTTCAGAACTGTTGGTGCCGTCGTGAACTCAATTTCTGAGGCTATGATTCCTGCTAACATTATTTTGATGGCTATGGTCTTGTTCACTGGTTTCATTATTCCTAAGAGAATCTTGAAACATATGTGGACTGCTGGTGGCCCTTGGGTTGATCCTTTGGCTTATGCTTTCGAGGGCTTGATTACCAACGAGTTCCACAATATTGAGTATTCTTGTTCTTCATTCATTCCTTATCCTCCAGAAGATGCGATAGACAATGAGTTTATTTGTAATGCTGGTGGTGCTGTTGCTGGTTTAACTACTGTGCTTGGTGACGACTACATCTTGAATAACTTTGAGTACAAATTCTCTCACCAATGGCGTAACTGGGGTGTCGAAGTTGGTTTCGCTGCTTTCTTCTTGGGTACTTACATGTTGATGATTTACTTGAATCCCGGTGAGCGTACCAAGGGTGAAGTCTTGGTCTTCCCCCGTAGAATTGTTAAGAAGTTGGTTAAGTCTAACAAGAAGCGTGCTGCAGATGACCTTGAGGCCGGTGAAGGAGAGACTGCTAGTGTTAAGGCCGCTGATGACCTTGCCCATATGGACTTTGATGAGATTGAGAAGAAACAGAATGACCGTGCTAAGGAGTTGATCGAGGCCTCTGATGAGGTGTTCTACTGGAAGGATGTTTGCTATGATGTCCAGATCAAGAAGGAGACTAGAAGACTGCTTAACTATGTTGACGGTTGGGTCAAGCCTGGTACTTTGACTGCCCTTATGGGTGCCTCTGGTGCCGGTAAGACTACACTCTTGGATACTCTTGCTAACCGTGTCACTATGGGTGTTGTTACTGGTTCCATGTTTGTTAACGGTATTCCTCGTGATGATAGTTTCCAAAGAACTACTGGTTACGCCATGCAGCAAGATTTGCACTTGGCTACGAGCACTGTTCGTGAGGCACTTACTTTCTCTGCTTTGCTCCGTCAGCCTAAGAGTACTCCTCGTGAAGAGAAATTGGCTTATGTTGACAATGTCCTTGAGATTTTGGAGATGACTTCCTATGCTGATGCTGTTGTTGGTGTTCCTGGTAAAGGTCTGAACGTTGAACAGCGTAAGAGATTGACTATTGGTGTCGAGTTAGCTGCCAAGCCTAAACTTTTGCTTTTCCTTGATGAGCCTACCTCTGGTTTAGACTCTCAAACTGCCTGGAGTATCTGTCAGTTGCTTAAGAAACTTTCTAATGCTGGCCAAGCTGTTCTTTGTACTATTCATCAACCTTCTGCTCTTCTTCTTCAACAGTTCGACCGTTTGCTTTTCCTTGCTCGTGGTGGACGTACTGTTTACTTCGGTGAGATTGGTGAGAACAGTCATACTTTGATCAACTACTTCGAGAAGAACGGTGCTGACCACTGTCCTGAAGATGCTAACCCTGCTGAATGGATGCTTGGTGTTATTGGTGCTGCTCCTGGTTCTAAGGCTAAGCATGATTACGCTGATGTCTGGCTCCATTCTCAAGAGAGACAGGTTGTCCGTAACGAGATTGACAGACTCATGGTTGAGTACAATGCTGACGATACTAACGTTGCTGAGAAGACTGGGGATAGCGGTGAGTTCGCTGCTCCTTTCTGGCAGCAGTACTTGCTTGTTTCTTACCGTAACATTCAGCAGTACTACCGTGATCCGATGTACATCTGGCCCAAGGTTGGTTTGAACGTTGTGAGTGCTATTTTCAATGGTTTCGTCTTCTTTAAGTCAGACACTTCGCTTCAGGGTATGCAGGATCTTATGTTTAGTGTGTTCATGTTCACTATTTGTTTGAACGCTATGATGAACGCCTTCGTTGATGTCTTTGCTGTTCAGCGTAACTTGTTCGAGGCTAGAGAAAGACCCTCTAAGATGTTCAGTTGGAAAGCCTTCTTGTTAGGTGCGTTCACTGCTGAGATTCCTTGGCAGATCTTCTCTGGTATTTTGTCCTTTGTATGCTGGTACTACCCTGCTGGTCTCTATGAGAATGCTCGACAAGCTGGTGAAATGGCTCACCGTGGTGGTTTAACATTGTTTTACGTTATTGCCTTCTTCCTTTGGGTTATCTCTCTTGGTTTCATGCTTGGTGCTCCGTTAGAAGATCCTCAAACTGCTGGTAATGTCTCTGTTGAGTTGTTCACGTTATCTCTTATGTTCTCCGGTGTGTTGGTTACTAGAGTTGCTATGCCTGGTTTCTGGCAGTTCATGTACAGAGTCTCGCCTATGCAGTACTGGATCGGTGGTATGCTCGCTTTGGCTATTGCCCACACACCAGTACGGTGTGCTGATTACGAGTGGTTAAAAGTCAGCCCTCCTAATGGTTTAACATGCAGTGCTTACTTCGAGAAGTTCTTGAGCGCTGCACCTGAAGCTGTTGGTTACCTCCGTTACCCTGATGCCACTGACATTTGTGAGTACTGCAGTTTGAAGGTTACCGATCAGTACTTGGCTTCTATCGAACAGCCTTACCATTTAAGATGGCGTAACTTCGGCATTTTCTGGTCATTCATCGTTTTTGATTTCGCTGCGGCTATTCTTCTTTACTGGATTTTCCGTGTTCCTAAATCCAGCAGCAGAATTAAGAAGGTTGACTACCAGGGCCGTGATATGGCTTTAGAGGAGGCTCAAGCAAACGGCTCTTCTAAGCCTCAGCCGTTACAGCCCACTAGTGACGAGTCTGAAGACAACGAGAAGACTAACTCTGCATGATTCCCAGTTTTGAGTTAAGTTCTTTTATTACATTTCCATTTTCTAATAATAATACCAATAGATTCAGACTTATAAACTTGCTAGATAATATAATTTACTTTAATATTTATGAGACAACAATATGCTAACTGTTATAGCAGTAACTTAGACGAACTGACGAACTAAATACGGTACGCTAGTGCACAACTATAGGTCCCTAGTGTACTACCGTTAAACGATTAGTCAATTGTGTAACAAATTTACATAACCAATCACATGATTATTATCCCAGGATCCACAATCATAACCCCTTAAGCCATCCACCAATTAAACTACCCTGAGCCACAACTAAAACGCCACGAACTTTGCCCAGTAACTCTAAAAATTGTTTAAGTACCCCCCCATCCTCTCTTTTTTTGTTTCCACTTCTTATTACAAAAAATTATAATTCAATCAGATTCTAATTCCACAAAACGAAACCACAAAACAAACAATGTCTCTTTTCACGAATATCACATGTAAAGAAAACATCCCCTCTCAATTCCCTCAAAAGGATCACCCATCCCCCCCCCCCGACAACACCGGTGATCAACCAGTCGGTACAAACAAATTCTATACAAATATGCTTCTAGACACAAGAACTTCGTTTGTGTATACCCAACCATACGCTCTTTGGTGGACCGGCAACGATCTCAACAATTTCAACGGAATTGCCATTTCTCATCAAGATGAGAGTGCTCTTACTTCCGGTCCCGACTCGGGTTCGAGTCCTGTTGAGTACATTTTTATGCCCTCTGGTGTTATGTCTCTCTGTTTAGGCGGCAGTTTCCAAGGCAATCCTAGTCTTTCTACCTATGCTTGGGGCGTCATGTCCTGTGTTGCTAGATTAAGCAATGGTGATGCTCAAATCAGGTACCCTATTTGCTCTGGTATGGGTTTCGTAACCGCTGTTTATGCTGGTGTTTCCCCTATTTTGAGTTCACAAATCGGGTTTAAATCAGTTTCTTCAGTAACTGAGATCAGATCAGGGTTAAGCCGTTTGAACGTTGTTCTGGAAAACAACTGTTCATGGTCTGTTTATGTCACAATTCCGAGTAAAACACAGCTTACTTTTAACCAAACAGACTCTCAGCATATTATTTTGCAAACAACTGAGTCTGATGTTGTTGTCCAAGTTGCTAAATTGGGTGATGAATCTTGGCAGAATGTTATAGACAGTGCTGCTGGTGCTTACCCTACACAAGTCACCCTTGATGGTGGTATTACCCAGGATTACAGTACTGGTGTCTACTCATTTGACTATAATGTCGGTGGTACATCTACTGGTGGAGGTACTTTATTGTACGCAGCTCCTCATCAAGTCGAGAGTTTCACATCTACAATGAACGGCAAAGTCACGAACTTTTATTTACGTGCTCCAGTCATGGGTAACTTAAGGTTATGTGTAGCAACCAAACTCGAGATGTTCGAGACACTACCTAAAGATATTGGATTTATGCCTTGGAGCGTTGCTAAACCTATGGGAGACGATAAATTCAGTTTTTCAAACTTCAGTGATAGCGACAAGCAAACAATTGTTAATATTGCTAAAGCTGAAACGTCTAATTTTAGTATCGTTGATGCTGTAAATGGCGATTCAATGTATTTCAGCGGTAAAATAATGAGCAAATTCGCCAATATTCTACTTGTGCTAGCCTTGGTGGTTAAAGATACGGACACTGCAAAGACAATGTTAGACACAATGAAGAGTGCTTTAGGAACTTTTATTAGCAACAAACAAAAGACACCGTTGTGTTATGATAAAAGCTGGAAGGGACTTGTTTCTCAAGCTGGGTTCCAAGACGCTATGAACGATTTCGGTAACACCTATTATAACGACCATCATTTCCACTACGGATACTTCGTACATTCAGCAGCAATCATCGCTAAAGTCGATCAAGAAATTGGCGATGGAAGTTGGGCCAAGGATGACACAAACAAAGACTGGGTCAATTCTCTGATTAGAGATGTTGCTAATTTCGGCACTGACACTACGTACCCACAAAGCAGAATATTCGATTGGTACAGCGGCCATGGACTTGCAAAAGGTATTTTTGTAAGTGCAGACGGTAAAGATGAGGAATCCAGTTCAGAAGATTACAATTTCTTTTACGGAATGAAACTATGGGGTTCTATCATTGGTGACCAAGCAATGACCGCTCGTGGCGATCTTATCTTGGCTATTGAAAAACGTGCTATGAACCATTATATGCTATATTCAGACGACAACACAACAATGCCTAAAAACTTCATTCCTAATAAAGTTGCTGGTATCACATTTGAAAACAAGATAGACCATACAACTTACTTTGGTACTAACCTAGAGTATATCCAAGGTATACATATGGTTCCAATCACGCCGATTTCTTCTTACATTCGTTCGCCAACTTTTGTTAAAGAAGAATGGGACCAGAAACTCGCTGGCATTATTGATAATGTGAATGATGGTTGGAAGGGTATTTTAATGTTGAATTTAGCCCTCACGGATCCACAGAAAGCACACGATTTTTTTGCTTCTGATAGCTTCCAATCTGCGTACCTTGATAATGGTATGTCTAGAACATGGTGTTTAGCTTTTTGTAAATCGCTTCTGTAAGTATGTATGTTTATATATGTGCATATATGTGCATATACATGCTTGCTTATGTACCCCAACCCTCCACTGTACACTTAGTGGTCAATCTCAGGTCAATTACAGGTTACTTTCACAAGGTAGTACTTACAATTACTACTCATAGTTACTACTTACAGCGCACTAATTACAACTTCAAGACCTGTTCAGCAGCGCGTTTACCACTTTCCCAAGCACCCTGAACTAAACCAGCGTTCTCAATAACAGCGTGTTCACCAGCAAAGAACAATCTGTTCTGAGGCTCTCCGTGAATAAAGGGAGTAGCAAGTTCTTCACGAGTAGTGTCATTAGGAACAGTAGTAAAAGAACCAGCAGAGAATATGTCCTTTACCCAGTTAGACACAGTAACTTGTTTAGGGTCAGGGATCTGCTTACCAGTGATAGACTGCAAAATTGGCTTAACGATCTCAAAAGCGTTTTGAGGACTCTTACTGACTTCTCTAGCAACATCATTACTGGTTAAAACCACTAAAGTATTAGTGAATTGAGTTCCAGGATGAGCACTACCGAAATTCCAGATCAAAGACTGACTGTCTTGATCACTAACAATGAATTTAGAAACAGTTTGGTCCCAGAAACTCTCATCAAAGGTAAGGTAAACTTTCTCAATTGAGGTAACCGCAGTCTTTTCAATGGAACTAGAGAGTTTATCGTTCAATTGAGGCTCGAACTGGATAGAGTTCTGTTTCAAAACACCAACGGGAACAGTAACAACAACTGAACTTCCCTCAATGGTCTCACCATCTTGAGTAGAAACAATGACTTTGTCACCGTTTTTAGAAGCCTCAATTCTAGTTACCTTTGTGTTCAATTTAACCTTCTCCTGATCAATGTCCTTACCAAGCACATTCACCACGAAATTTTGGTAACCCTGAACAGCCATATCTCTGCCTTGAGGAGCAGGAGTATGAGAGCTCAATTGAGTGAGTTTAACACCAGCAACAAGTTGGTACAAAAACGCCACGGAATTAGCCACATCCTTTTCCTCATTGTTGCTGAATTCAGTCAAAAACAAAGTGCGTGCCTCGTCTAAAGTTTCATGAGGGTCACGTGTGAATCTGAACGCCTCGAATCTATCACTAATAGTGCTAATGAGGTTAGGATTAAGGCCACCTTTACCGTTATAAATTTTGACAGTATGGTCGTCGTAAACAGCGTCGACTTCGTTTTCTGCAGCAATTCTCTCTAATTTATTATGAACGGCATCGTGGAACCATGCGGCGCCTAACTCGAAATTTTCGGGGGCGTCGGTGGTGTGAACACGACCACCAAGTCTGTCACGACCTTCTAAAAGAAGGTAATCTTTACCAGCAAGTTGGAATTCACGTGCAGCGGTCAAACCAGCGGCGCCGCCACCAATGATAACAACCGGAAGTGTAGGATCAACAGTAGCCATTATTGTTTATTTTCTAGATATTAAGTATAATTAAGAGGATATCGCCAGCCTAAATACAAAATCCTCCCGGTAAACAGTTACATAATTCCCCTAGCCTTAAACCTCGCTTGTACCCACTTTTCTTTGCGTGATTGCGGTACAGAATCGTAATTGCTGTTTGCTAAGATCCCGATTGGGTACTTAAGATCAACTTCGCTTAAGGTGGATAATCATGTGAGCGTACTAAATTTACTGAACTACTGATCAGACTGTACACCACGAGAATTTCCGTTCTAAAACTACTTAAATAGGTATTTTAAATATGAGTTACGAAATTTCAGGGCTTGAAAATGGAAGTTGCATTTTTCAGTGTGGTAAAAAGTAAACAACTATTTGAAAAGTTCATAAAGGATGGGGTTATGTAATGATCGCCTATAATACTTACATAATCAAAAGAACAATGTTACACCATGTTCCACCAAAAACCACACCAACAAGTAGAACCACATGTAGTACTAATGTATAAATAAATTATGCTATAAAAAATCACGGCGACATATGCGAATTATATTTATCCTCCCAGTCCAGCATCTTCTTTGTCAAGTTCTCTAAATCTAAAATATTCCGTTCACAAACATTTTGTAAATTCGCCACTTCCAATGAAACGTGCCGTGACGTATTTTGAGAAAGCAGTGAAGGCAGACCCTCATCCTTTTCTAAAACCAATTCTGCTTGAGCTCTGCTTGTGAAATCCAGTAAAGTAGCCACTCTTTTAAACATCTCAGGAAAAGTAGACCGTGATGATGGGATCCGTGGTTTGCACTTTTTATTTTCATTCGATTTTTCTAAATTTCTAGGTTTAGGTCCTCTTTTAGCTCCTCCACGTCCTCGGCCACGTCCTCTTGCTGACGTTGGTCTTGATAAATTATTGTTTCTTGGTCTTCTTGCTGGTGGTGTTTCCTCAAAATTGTCTGATTCAAACTCGGTTTTTGTGTGTAAATCGTCTAGCTCGCTTTCAGAACTCAATGGTGGAAGGCCATTGCGTTTGCGTTCGGCCTCTTCAGCTTCTCTAGCGCTTTGTTCAAGAACTCTTTGTAATATCTCATGTTCTCGGTTTCTTGTTTTTCTGTCTACCCGGCGCATTTCGGGATTGGAATTTTTGCGCGGTTTCTTAGCGGAATTGGGCTGTTTAGCTGGTAAGGTCTCTTCATTGAATTCATTTAAGGTGTCATTAGAATGCTCAATAGAATGATCTAAAGAGTTAGAGTTCTCGTGGGGGGTGTTAGTTGAGGTTCCAGTGGTGTTTTCGTTGGAATTTTCGTTGGAGTTATTGGGGGTGTTCTCATTGGAGTTCTCATTGGAGTTCTCATTGGAGTTCTCATTGGAGTTCTCATTGGAGTTATTTGAGGAGTTGTTTGAGTTAGCATTTGAGTTACTGGGGGTGTTTATAGAGCCATTAGTCGAGCCCCCATTTGTGGACCCATTTGTGGACCCATTTGTGGACCCCCCATTTGACGCATTTGACGCAGTTGACCCATCAGAGCCCTCGTTAGAATTACTAGATGCTCCCTCCCTTGAGTTATTTGTTGAGTTATTAGATGAATTCTTTGGATCAGAATTCGTAAAAGTATGACCAGCTGGTCTACCATTTTCATTATTATTAGTTTCCTGGATTTCCTCTTTACCAACAAAACGTGGGTCGTATTTCGATACTAAAACGCCGTGCCTGTGGTGGATACTATGGAAACTCGGTTTACACTGCTCACAGAAGTAAACGTCCGGGATCGCCTCCTCGCTCTGGAATCCCATACAAAACCCGTGCTGCCAAACATGACATAATTCACACTGGACGTAAAGTCCGGGAACGGCGTTCAAGGCTTTCGTGCGGGGGGTCGACACGAAGTTCTCGTTTCCACAAATACATCTTGTGGTTTCTTCGCCAGTTTCGGATCCTTCTTTTTTATGCAACGGAATTGATTGGTTACGGCTTGAATCCTCTTGCATTAGAGGAAGTTTTGAGCTTAAGTTTCGAACTTGTGGTATGGTGTGGTGTGGTGTGGAGTCACTTCTGAATGTTTAAGAGTTAAGGCAGTCGGCAGTAAATAATAATTAACCACGTGATGTACCCCTCCCAATTATACCTTTGTTAGTAAGCGTCAAATGTATACTCACCACTGTGCTTCAATTTATAGCTGTGGTGTGACACCAGGGTTACCCACCAGGGTTAGGTAGTTAATCTACTGTTCTTCCTTGCCCATCTAACCCACACTCAACAGTTCACTATATAAATGTCCCTTAAGAATCTCGCTGATTTATACAGCACAGGCATCCCCTCTGGATTTGCAGCTGCTTTAACACTTGCAGGAACCCAACGCCGGCAGATTGTCAACAGCGCTAAACTCGTTCCGTCTAAATTATCTGCTGGTGTATTCGGCTCTGCGTTTGCTATTGGCACATACATGATCTACGACGGTGATTATAAAAACGGCGCTGGGTTCAATGCCGTGTGGAGTACTTTATATTTAATGGCTAATCGCAGAACATTAGGCAGAGGTATTTATCCTAGTGCAGTATGGAGTATGGCTGCTATGAACGCTGTGCTTTATGCCATTGGGTTTTCACATATGAACAAAGCAGCAAGAGCTGATCAGGTTGTTTTAGAAAATACCAAAAGTAATGTAGCAAGTGATAGAGACAATGTAGAGAAGTAGGTAACTATTTAATATTACTCTTACTATTTACTGTTGCTATATTATAGTGAAATTATAGACACTATTGCTGTAATTAGTGTGCTGCTTACTGTAGATACCCTTACTGTTACTATGTTTACTGATACTGTGCTATAGTTATATGTAACGCTTACTATATCCCCGGTACCTTACTATGTATATTGGTACTTGGTGTGATTACCACATAACACAATAACAAACTTCACAAAATGCCTAAAATCGTCAACTTCTACGAATCAGACAGCGACAGCATTGAAGAGAATGTAGACAATTCTCAAATAATGACCCAACGCAAGCAGCTTCCTATGTACCAAGGACGTGCACAAGTCGTTAACGAAATTTTTCAGAATCAGGTGACGATCATCATTGGCGAAACCGGTAGTGGTAAATCAACGCAGCTTCCACAAGCAATTTTAGAACATGACAAACGCCAAAAAGTTTGTGTATCACAACCTCGGCGTGTGGCTGCTGTATCTTTAGCCCAAAGAGTGTCTAAGGAAGCTAACACTAAACTAGGTCAGAAAATCGGGTATAACGTCCGTTTTGACAGTCAAATTTCTCCGCAAACTAAAATCAGGTACGTCACTGACGGTATGCTTTTGCGTGAGTTCATGCTTGATAACCAATTAACCAAATACTCAGTGGTGGTTGTCGATGAAGCACATGAACGCACTATAACCTCGGATATTGTGCTTGGATTGCTCAAAAATTTGATCAAATCAAGAAAAGATTTAAGAATTGTTGTTATGAGTGCTACCTTGGACGCTGATAAGTTCCAAAAGTTCTTTGAAATTAAGAACCCGATGTTGTATGTCCCTGGAAGAGCGTTTAAAGTTGACAGATTCTTTACTAAAAGACCAGTTTCTAATTATGTGGACGCTGCTGTTGAAACAGTTGTTAAAGTAAACAGAGGCGAGCCGGGAAACGGCGATATTTTAGTGTTTTTGCCTGGACAAGACGATATTGAATCGTGTGCTGAAGTACTTAGAGACTTGAAAACTGAAAAAGGTGTTCCTGAATTAGTTGTTGTTCCATTGTATGCTTCTTTAAGTGAACAAAAACAACGATTGGCGTTTGTACCTGTTAAGCAAAACGTTCAACGTAAAGTTGTTTTGGCAACTAACATAGCGGAAACATCAGTGACTATTCCTGGTGTTTGTTATGTTATTGACAGTGGATTGCGTAAAGTCAGGATACACAGATCTGCTTTAGGTTTGGAATCTCTACTGCCAGCACCAATTTCCAAGGCTTCAGCAGCTCAAAGAATGGGCCGTGCTGGTCGTGAACGAGATGGGAAATGCTGGCGTCTTTATACTGAAGAAAGCTACCGAAATAAAATGGCAGAACAAACCGAGCCGGAAATTTCTAGAGTTTCTTTGGCAAGCGCAGTGTTGATATTAAAGAAAATCGGGGTAACTAACGTCATTGAGTTCCCATGGGTAAGTCCACCTTCAAAACTTGCTGTAAGGAATGCACTTCTCCAATTGTTTTCTTTAAAAGCAATTAACAAGTCTGGTGAACTTACTCAATTCGGAGACAGAATGGCAGCTCTGCCATTAGACCCGCCATTAAGTGCTGTATTACTAAGAGCTTATGAACAGCCAGATTTGAAGGTTAGAAGAGCTGCATTAGACGTTGCTGCTTGTTTAAGTGTTCCTGATTTAATGTTAAACCCACCAGCTTCACGCAGGGAAGAAATTAATGAAAAAAGACAGGAACTGTTCCCTTCTGCTTATCAATATGGTGATCTTGTATTGGTGAAGTTAGTGTGGGATGCTTATAAAACAATGGACCCATCGGAGGTAAAGGAATGGTGTTACTCAATTGGTGTTAATATGAGAGCTTTGAAAAAGGTACTTCAGGTGCGTCAGCAGTTAGTTGAGTATATTGAGAGTGGCAAGCAAGGTAGTCATAGCGGTAGCGAAAGCGATAACCACAACTATGACAATGATGACGTCAGTGACGATGATTACATGAGTGACCACACTGCAGATGACACCACAAACACAAGTGAATTCTTTGAAAACCTGATTAAAGTATTTCTCCAGGGATTTGTGAGCAATACAGCGATAGCATTACCAGATAAAAGGTTCCAAACGACGCTGACCCAGCAGCCTATTCAGATCCATCCAGGAAGCGCGCTCTTCGGTCAGAATCCGGAGGCTATTGTTTACTTAGAGTACGTTTATACACAGAAGGGATATGCTAGACTTGTTTCGCCAGTGGAGATCGAGTGGTTGAAAAAGGCTGCCCCGCATTTACTGGCACGTGCGTCTCATACAGAGCAGTGAACCACACCGTTTATGGTATGGTGTGGATGATTAACAGGCACAACTACTAGTGTCATTTTCGTACTGGCTGAAATCCACACCATCAGGGTACTCCTGATCGTACCCCTCAGAATCGTCCTGTTCTAAAGCATTGCGTGCAATCACGTCAAACGCTTGCTGGACTCCCGTGGCGTCCTTAGCGCTTGTTTCAAAGTACGGTAAATTACCCTTCTCTTGGCACCACCGCTGAGCCTTCTGTGTGCTTACTACACGGCGGCTGTCGTCTACATCGATTTTGTTACCAATAACCATAAACGGGAAGTTCTCTGGATCAACAGGATTAGCCTGCATTAGAAACTCGTCGTGCCATGTTTCTAAAGCGTCAAAACTCTTTTGGTTAGTGACGTCGAACATTAAAACACAGCAATCTGATCCTCTATAAAATGCAACACCCAGAGACTGGAACCTTTCTTGACCAGCGGTGTCCCATATCTGCATTACTACTTTGCGATCGTCCAAAGTGAGTTCTTTAGTGAGGAAATCCGCGCCAATTGTGGCTTTATACTGGGTTGTGAACTTCTGATTAACATACTGCTGCATTAATGACGTTTTTCCGACGCCGCTGTCGCCGAGAATTATTACTTTGAGTATGCTTTTTTTGGAATGCATGGGGTAATAGAGCCTTCGTTGGTGTGGGTTAGTTGGGTTATTTGCTTTGTAACCAAGATACAAGTCACGAGACGTGTCACGTGGGTTTACCCAACCATACCAGAAGCACCACCAAGGTATCATCAGGGTACCAGTGCTAAGACATTACGATGTATCCACATGTACTACATATGTATTTATTGAAATTCTCTATTAATTACATAGATCCTCTGCACATAGGACACAATTTATCTCTGTTTGTTTCAAACCATTTGAAAATACAGTCTGCATGGTAAACATTATGACACTGGTTACACTCCTTGTTCGGTAACTTGTTCTTTTCGTCAACTAACATATAACAAATAGCACAAGGTTCTACACCGTTCAAGAAGTTGTCCAAATGTGTTAACAATCCATGCAAAGCTCTTATTAACCCCTTGGATTGACAGCCTTGGCGCGCTTCTAAAATCCAGCTGCGCTTTTTAGCCTCGCTAACACCGGCTAAATTCTTGATTTCAACATTAACTGGTTTAGCCGGGTACTGTTCAGGAAGCGTTAGTAGGATTTCAACATTAAACCCATCTTCTAACTCTCTGGTAGCTTTGATCTCACGTTGTTTGAAGTTAACTGAAATTGACACCTCGTCAGTTTCAAACTGTTCAACTTCTGATTTCAAATCTTTAAGAATTTGCACAACAACTTGATTGCCAAAAAGGTAGTCAATATCCTTTAACACTGACTTGTCCTTGATCTCTTTGTACCAATCTCTTACCAACCATTGGTACCTAATAGACATTGTGTACAACAAATTAGGAGCTAAATCACCTAAAAATTCTGGCGGGAAATCAGGCACTTGTTTAACTGGGCTCTCGAAATCGTAGCTGTCACTGTTTTCCGCAACGAATTTCAACACTTTCAACAAAGCAGCTGGCGTAGGCTGTGGTTCGTTTTTTGGGAAGAAATTCAAGAACAAAAGCCAAGGAACGATGTTTATACTGCTTAAATCCTCGTCTGAAATCAACAGTTCTAATTTGAGATCAGGATTGCGTTTACAAACAGATATGGCGATCCATGCAAGGTCAAGTGAACCTTCATGATCGGCAAGCTCCTGGATAATCATAGAGTCAGAACCGAATTTAGGGTTGCTATCCAGTTGCGAATTCACGAGTTCAAGGCATTTACGAGCACATTCTAAATCTGAATTGACTTCAATTTGTAAATTGCTGGCGTATTCTAATAATTCGTGTTCAAAATCATCACTGCCATATGTAGGATCAGCTGAATCAGCATTTGTATCACCCGATTCATCATGTGTGTGGTACAATTGCAAATGCTTCAAAGCACTATATTCAACTGTTTTATCAACACTTTCAAACACGTACTTAGGCAACATTCTAACTCTGCTACCAAAAGTATTGACAATTCGGCAAATTTGTCCCGGATCAGTACACTTTTCATCAATTGTATACACAGCATCATTCGGGATCATTGACCTATCAATCAACATCCACTCATTATCAGGCAGTCTATGTTGTAAAGCATCACGAATAAGTCTTGACTGCAAAGATTTATACTCCGGTAAATCTTTGAACTTATTAGAATTGGAATTAGAGTTGGAATTAGCATTGGCAATCAATGCGCCTTTATGACTAACTTGCTTGAAATCCTGCAAATTGAACTCCACATCTTCAGGTAAAGAATGTGCCAATGCTAATGAAGCCAAAAATCCAACCCCAGGTTTATCACATAACCGCCATAACTCCAATAAAGCTTCTTCAGAAGCTGTCAAAACAATGAACTCAGAAACTTGAACTGCAAGTGTCAATCCCTCATACTCTCTTTCCACCGGCGCTACTAATTGATAGCATTTAAAGTAGTGATGAACTAAACAAATTTTCACGATTTGTTCAGTACTCAACGCAATTTTACATTTCAAAAGCGGCAGCCAGTCTCTAGCCATTTGTGTACAAACTTTGAGCAGTAATTCAGGTCCCTTGCTTGACACCTTAAAATCAGTAAGTCTTAAATCGTTAACAATACACTCTCTAGGAACTGACCAATCAAAATCGTTAATATCCAATGAATCTGCAATTGAAAGCACACCGAATCCATCAGCCTTCGTGTTTCTTTGGCTGCCTAATTTCACTAAACTTTGCAATAATGGATTTGTAGTTGTAGAAGCGAGAATCTCGAATTTAGAAGCAAACTCCGCATTTGTCTTCAAACACTGTTCAACAAACTGTTGATGAGTTTTAACAACTCTAGTTAATACCACAATCTGATCAGAATCGTTTAAAGCAATCTCCACTAATTTCAGAAGCGCCAATTGAGAGATTTCCTTACTAACAAAAATATCATGTGCAGTAATAATACTTGGAATCAAATCAATATCATTGATATTTTCTGAACAAAACTGGTTTAAATCCAACACAACTTTCGATCTCAATTTAACAGCGTGATTTAAAACGTGTTTTTCTAGATGCATAGCAACAAAAGTTTCTGCAACTGTTTGTGCATTAATTTTTTTAGATTGAGAGGCAATGTCCAGCCATTCAATTTCGCCATTGATTTCAGCATTGCTGGGGATCGTTAGTTCAGGATCAGCAGCGGTTATTTGTTTGAGTTGATGAATACTCAATTTAGGAAGAACGTGAGTTTCAATTGCGGTGCGGAATTCACGCATTTCGGCGATTACGAGGATGTATCCGAATGGTGTGCTTTCTTGCTGGATTTGTTTAAGAATGAATTCATGGACTCCTGGTTTGGTAAGTAAAGTGGGGAGGTACTTCACTAATGCAGCATGTGGTCCCACAGTGCTAGTGGCAATGGCAGTGCTGCTTGTAGCACTGCTTCCACTGTTGGTGGTACCACCCGCATTGGTTCGTTTAAAACTGGTCTCTGCCGCCTTAAAAACCCTAATTGCGAACTCACCGCTCAACTCATCACTCACACGTCCAGTAAGCTGCTTTACCAACGAAATAAAACACCCCCAAATCGAGTTCTCCAGCTCTAAATTATGTCTTACATTCAAAACAGCTCTTTCAATGAATTTATAAAGCACTGACAAATCACAATTAGGAGGTTCTGGGATGAGCATCACTAAATTATAGAAATACGGCCAGAAATTCACCGAATGAGGAATTGGGGAGTTCACAAATTGACCAATAGACAATAACTGATCTCTACGAACGATATCGTCAAGTGGCCACGTGATTTCCGGGTACTTTTTAGTGAGCAAATTCATCATTTGCATAACTCCAAAAGCGACATCAGCACCATTACAATTTTTACGTCCTGCACGAAGCAATTCCTTCCAAAGCATTTTGATCTGTTCAGAATCTTCATTTAACTGCGGAAGACTCATCTTAGCCAATTTCAACGCGCTGTTCGCCAGGTACCGGTCTGAACTACTGAAAAATTTCCATAATCGGCCACTGTTTACTAAATTCTGCACCTTCTCATCTTCCAATACAAACAGCGTTGGATAATTCGAGAAAATCTCTAAACAGCTGCGCATAAGCATCGTGTATTTTTGCGTGGATTCCTGACTAGAAGTGTACCGTTCGTCACTTAAGCTTTTAGCAGTAACTGAAGTTAAACAAGTATACAAGAACTCCAAAATAGCAGGTTTCATTTTCTCAATTAAAACCTGGCGTTTAGGAGGCGGAAAAATCTCATTGAGAGATTCTAAAGCGGCACGTGATACTTGGATATCAGTGTCAAAAGTACCCACTAACCATGAACCTACACTATACTGCAGGTATTTCGTCAGTTTCTTACCAATAAGAAGGTACAGTGAACGAAGGACTTTATGAGATTGTAATCGAACTGCTGGTGAGACGTCTATACTCAGTTTAGCGTACATCTGGATATAAGCAAGGTGTACATCGTCGTCAACGGTGGCAACACCACCTCCCCCAGTGGAACCCCCATTGCCACTCGAGATTTGACTTTTCTTCACAGCGTGAAATACCTGATCGAGTTCACTTAGAGCACGAGATTTAGTTCTGGTGTCCTTTTTCAACAAAGTTCTGAACAACAACGAGAACTGTGGGTTCTGAATGGCATTGGGATCCGGCAGACAGATTAAATAGTTCACAGAAACCAAGTCTTCTGAAACTGCAGCTTTGTCGCGGTAATCTCCTAACTGCGCAAACGGGTTTGACATTACGAAAAAGGAGGTGAGGAAATTGCTGTGGGTGTTTTTTTTAATGTGTGAAATTGACCTGAATTTACCTTGCCCATGTAAAGTAATAGATGACAAATCACACATGTGGACGCTGTACATGTACATGTGCAGTCTGTCTAAACATCTGTCTATGTGAACAGTACACGTGTAAACAATACACGTATATGTATATGCTATGCCGATCTACATAAAGTTATCTGTATAATAACTAAATTACGCAAAAAATAACTTTCCTGGTGCGTTATTTTATACCCCTTGAACTGCACACATTCCAAAATGTTTAGATGTAAAACCGGCAAACACAACACAAATTGGACCTCCTCTGGTTCAAAAATCGTTAATACCCGATTACAAAGTGAAGTATAGCTCAATTGAGTAGTGCTGATCGTCGGTAATACAGCGTTCGTTTCAAAACTTGTGTATGAACACGTGGTTTGTGGGGTCACATGGATTGTGTAATACTCATTGGTATTGGAAAGCACGCCATTGCACGAGTACCCACAAGGATCAAACGCAAAAGAATCGATTAGTTGGTTATACTCTTTAAACAAATCGGGGATTTTGGTTTTCCTAGTGATTTCAGCGCCTTTTGTTGAAAATGGGTACCAAAACTTCTTAGAACTTGTTAAGCTTAGTTCAGACATCATCATTTCCATCCACTGGCACTGTTCGTATAAAAACTTAGAACTGTTATGATCGTAGACAAAGAGGTGCCAATTTTTAGTGGTTTGGGTATGTGTATTTTCAGGGAAAAACTTCTCTAAATAATTGATTTCAGTTTGCCATGATTTATGAATATTCAATTGTTCGTTAGGGAAAAAGTAAGGTCTGCGGGTATAAAACAATAACTGGATTTCATTATTGCTGCAAACAGTGTTAACGGTATCGAGTAGTATGGGCAATGCATTAAGAAGTTCAGTGGTTCCACA
Source organism: Starmerella lactis-condensi (assembly GCA_030568935.1). NCBI lineage: Eukaryota > Fungi > Ascomycota > Dipodascomycetes > Dipodascales > Trichomonascaceae > Starmerella > Starmerella lactis-condensi. The sequence goes on from JAJMJH010000006.1 coordinate 102,541, forward strand.
TGTTTTCAATAGAATTTGAGTAGGATAAACAAACAAACTGCTTTCACTTAAAAGGTAAGTATGAACTGCACTGGTTTTCTTAGTATTTAGGATTTTACACTGTGCTTTTTCTAAAATTTCCGACCACTTAGAATCTGGGATCAAAAGGAGGTTTGTGGTTTTAAAGAAAACACGTAGAGTTTTTTCAGGGCCTTCAAAAACGTTTGGATTCTGCATTTTGGAAAAGCTGTTGGAGCTGAGGTCTTTTTTACTATTCTCTGGCCATACCAGATCGGAGTTGGAATACAGCCTCTACTAAGCTATGAGTAAGCTATGGGAATATAGAACCCAATACTTGAACAACACGGTAGTGCTACCTAAAGAGCCAAACCTCTAACATTCTATTAAATTCTCAATGTTTCTATACTCTTACTTAAGTTGATACTACCTGATAAGGCGCCACTCTACACAGGTCCCCCTAAGTTTTCTGATAGGTCATGCTTCCCTTCTTAGCTAAGGGGATCTAACTATCGGTAGTTAGTAATGGCGCATGTATGTACTATGTATGTACTATGTGTGTACATGAATGTAGTGTGTGTACAGTATGTGTAGTTAGTATGTGTACACTACATGTTATATGTACTATCTTTGTGTCTATTTATGTATGTACTGTGTACGCATATGTACGGGTATCTATGGGGTGTGTATACTCCTCACGTGACGTTTCATCGAATCTATTTGTAACGTTAGGTACCCTGATCTAAACCCGACATGTATGTCAAAGGAGGCACCCCCCCCGATTTATTTGCTTATAGAAAGCATGTCACTCAGAAATACGGTCTTTATTCGTTTTTTATTGCTGTTGGTGTAATGGCAGTGGTTGTTCTTGGCAACACAGTTATCAGCACTAAACTGTTTGTTGTTGTTAATGAACGCCCCACTAAAATACGGAAAATAATTTTACAATGGCCGTGGATGAAAATTGTGCTTTGGGTTTTCGGGTTATTAACTTCTTGTTGTTGTTTGTTGGAAACTAACAACTTTGATTTGGTGTTTATTGCTAAGAGGTTAGGCAGAGTAAGCGTTGCTTTAATGCCGCCAATGTACTTTGCAACATTGTACCCTTCGCCATTGCCACGGAGTTTTTATTTACAATTGCTTCCTATCCATAAATTCATGTCCAGGATCATTGTTTTGTTGGCTACTTTGCATGGTGCTTTGTACACTTACATTTACTACTCGCATAACTTTTTAATAAAGTTGCAGAAATGGCCGAATATTTTAGGCATTTTGGCGTGGGTGGTGTTTTTAATAATGGCAATTACGAGTATCTACCAAATGCGAAGAAGAGCTTTTGAACTGTTTTACCAAATTCATATTATGGGATCATGGTTTGTGTTGCCAATATTGAAATGGCATTCTAGGCCAAGATGTGATTACTATTTGGACGCTTGTTTAGCTGTTTTGGTTTACCAACTTATTATGAAGTATAAATTGTCGTTGCAAACTAAACTGCGGGTCCAGAGCATCACTCCGTCGTTACTTTTGGTGGTGATCCCAAGGGACACATTGCCGCCAAGTATGTGGAACTGGCCAGTGGCGTCACATGTAAGAATCAGTGGCAGTATGAAGAATCCGTTGAACTGGATAAGGTCTTCACATCCGTATACAATTGCTTCTTTGCCTGATGACGGAGATATGCGGATCGTTGTAAGACCAGGTGATTATAAAATCAAGTTACGCGAGGTGTACACGGTGTTTGGACCACACGCGTGTATTCCGAACTATTTTATGAACCAGATCCATTTGAGTATGACGACTAGAGTGTTGATTGTTGTTGGTGGAACTGGGGTGTCGTTTGGTGCGCCTTTAATGAGGTACTTGAAACTCAACGGCACGGATGTTAAAATGGTATGGGCGATCAGAGATCCGATGGATACTAAAGTCTTGCCTCAACTAGGATTGCATAGAGAAGCTTTAGAGGGTAAAATCGAGATTTACTACACAGGAACTTCTTATAATAACGATGACGATTTGGGTGATGATATTGAAATCCATGAAGAAGAACTAACGATCAACGCTAGTAACAATTGCTGCAATAACGACAGTTTAGAAGTTGATACGAGCATTCCACGACGAATCAGAGAAGATGTAGTGCTTAGCCAGTACTCGAAATTCTTGAATAACGCTAGACCACACCTTAATTTAAGGCTGAAATCGTGGTTATACGGGTACTCAATAGACGATGACGACTGTTGTTGTGCAGATAGAATTGTAGATTCGTGTTTAGAAGACAGGTTAGGTGCTTGGGTTGTTTCTTGCGGGAATAAAAACCTGACCTCTGTTTGTAAAACATGGGCAGAACAAGCTGGTGTGGGGTACTTTCAAGATAGCTTTACCTTGTAACCCCAATGCATGTGTGATGTTCGCACATTTGCTCAACTGGGAACACCCTCATACTCCACCACCTTTTTACGTTCAATCACTAATCTCTTTCTTGCTAATGGCGCCTTACCCCTCGCCCATTCCAGCAAGAAAATGCCAATGAACAATGCCACACAAATGGTTCCTACAATCACAATATACCCGATCCCGTTTCGATCATTTTCATGTACATTATAAGGACACACTGCTGATGTTCCACCGTCTACCCAACAGTTCGGTAAAAACAACGAATTGAAATCGCTCCATATAACATCAACTTTCTCTTCTTCCATCATTTTTAAAACGTACCGCAATTGTACAGGATTTGAAGGCAACCCGAAATTATACCCCTTAGGACAATCAGGATTAAAATACGATGTTTGTTCTTCAGAAATTAGCCAGTCAAAACTATCGTGTTTCTTGGCACATAAAACTCGGTATTTGTGATGACAATTATCAACTGCTAAACTGTTCTTGGTTAAACTAGCACACGCAGTGAAATTATCAGCTTCTGTAAACCCGTTTTTTACCATATCTTGACGTTCCTGAATTGTAAAAAGGGTTGGTTGGTCGCGTGCCCAGCACCAACAAATATGATCGCTTAGAAATTTAACAAATTCCGAGGTATAAACATCGACATTAACCGCCAAAACTGGTGAAACCCCAGAATGGAGTGCTTCTTGCCATTGGTTTAAATCGTAAACAAACGTATCACTGAAATTCATGCTCGCTAATTCTGAAATGCTGTAATCGTCTGGATCATCAATTGTTGTGGTATACGGAAATCCAACTTGATAAAGATCATTAAGACTTGGCACATCATTAATTAATGTGTTGTTGAATGTAATTACCAGTCTCCTATAATTTGTATAAAGCATCGTTCGTAAACTGGGCCATAATTTATCCCTTGGTGTCTGTGGATTAACGCCTTTTTCGGTTACTAAATTACTGTTGCTTTGATCAATTTCCAATTGTTGAGGTGTTAACGTACGATTACCAAGTGTAGACTGGATAACTCCAGCCAGAGATTTAGCGCCGCCAGCAAGAATTTCAGATTCCATGGATTCAGGACCAGAAGATTGCCAAATATGCGGTCGTAAATGCAGGTAAAGCAGGTTGGCGGCGATATTTGTGTCGCTGAGTTCAATGTACTCGCTTATACTTGACATTAAAGACTGGAAATTCAACCTGAAATCACAGCTGCTGTCATTAATTGTTTCATTAGAGGAAGTGTAGGTTGCATTTGTAGAGTTAGTGTACTTGGATTGTGATGTGCTGTTGCTTTGAACATTCGGACATAAATGCCATAAATCGTGATCAAGATCGTAATAAACATCTAAATATAAACGTTTCAAACCAGCGTCTATCAAATCGGTGACTATTGACGACGAGTTATAGGTGTATCCGTACCTTTCAAACACGAGTTTGTTGACGTCCATTCCGGGGATAAATAAACCGGCAATGCTGTTGTCTAAACTTAAATCGCGTTCGCTAAGGCGGCCTAACTTGCTGTATTCGGTTTCATTACTACACAAACCGTTGGAATATACACATCCAATGCTCATCAATTTACAAGTGTGGTGCTATGTGTGGTGTGGTAACTTTTGTATGTAATAGGGTGTACATGCTTGGTAAGATTTGTGTATTTGCAATTGGTAAATTAGGTAATATTTCAATCACATTCATTGTTTATGACCCCTTACGGTACATGGTTTACAGTGAGTTTATTGGTAGGTACTGCTGCCTACTTTCTCGTAAACAGTAGAATTCCGTACCCGTATATGGATGAAGAGTTCCACTACGCTCAAACACTCAATTTCTTATTGCCAAGGGACGAGTGGACGTGGGACCCGAAAATCACTACTCCGCCGGGGTTATACGTAATTGGATGGGTTATTGGCCAGTTTTCAAAAGAGTTGAATTGCTTACGTCTTGCTAATTTTTTCGTGTTGTTTGTTTTAGGGTATTTAGGAGACGATGCTGCTGAACTAGTTTATACGTTTCCATTGTTCAATTTCTACGTTCCGCTTTATTACACTGATATTTGGTCTACTTTTTTGGTTCTTTATGCTTATGTCCCTAAGAATTCTCAGTTTGTGCCGTTGTTTTTGAGTTTGTGGTTCCGTCAGACTAATATTGTATGGGCAGCATTGCTTGGCGTGTTTAATGTTGTTCAGGATATGAAAATTAATGATTTGATTTTTAATGTGGGGAATATGATCTTAAGAATTCGTAAAAATGTGCCGTTGTTAGGATTGGCTGGTGGATTTGCGGTGTTTGTTAGTTGGAATAACGGTATTGTTTTGGGTGATAAGTCTAATCACTTAGTAACATTACACTTAGCCCAACTGCTTTATTTTTGGTTGTTTTTTACTTTGTTTAGTTTGCCATTGGTAAGAAAATGGCAAATCAAGAATAGCATGTTTAAGAGGCTGAAATTCGCACCTCTTGAGTTGCTCGCTATTGCCGTAGTTGTGCGGTACGGAACTGTTGTTCATCCTTTTATATTGTCAGATAACCGCCATTATACATTCTACCTTTGGCGTCGGCTTATTCAACCATTTAATGGTTTAATGCCTGTGCCTGTTTACTGGGTATGCTGGCGCTGGTTCGTGACTTGTTTGGATTTCAGCAGAGTGAAAACATACGCTTATTTAATGGCCGTCGGTTTGGTGTTGATTCCTACTCCTTTGATGGAGCCGCGGTATTATATTTTGCCGTATTTGATCTGGCGTTTATACTTATTTAAACGTCCGTTACAAAGTTTGGAGGGACTTTGGCAAACTTTTATTAACGTTGCTACATTAGGAATTTTTTGTTTCAGTAAAAGTCATTTTATGTGGTGAGTTTTGTATATAAAATTGTAAATATTCAAACACGCGGTGCATTTACGTGCAGAATCGTGCATATGTTGTTATTATTAACCTTGCATGACCCAACAGGAAAAAGGAAACATGCACCCTACCCTAACTGAATTTAAGGGAGTAACCTAACCCTGGAGGTAAATCACACTGTTTATAAACCGGCTGTTAGAAACCCCTACAAAACTTTGATTGAAATCACAAAGACACCCTATCAGGAAACCTTTTGTTCGAACAAGATATGACTTGCGAAGACAAACTCATTAAAACGAACGACAAGGTTTACCTGGCCATTGTGTTCTCTCAGTTCCTTCAATGGAACCTCTTTGCTTGTATTTTACTGCAGCAAGGAATTGGGTGCCCTGTTGTTAGGAGTGTGTATACATACCTAACAGGTTCGTTTGTGATTGGTTTCGCTTATTTTGTGTTGTACCATGCTTGGGGTGGAGTTAACGGCAATCAATTGGCGAATGAAGCGCTGTTTATCTCCAGAATGGATCATGTTTACTGCTCAAATTTGCTGTTGAATCTGATGAGTTACTTTCCTGTAACAGAGGCGTACGACACTGATTTACAACAATTTGATAGATTTGCTGGGATTATTACTTTCGGGGTTTACTGTATGGCTCACGTCGTTTTCTATTTTAAGAACGGTGCGTATAAACAGAACAGGTTATTAGAGATTGTGCTGAACTGGTTTGGTTTAGAGTATAAAGTTAAGGGGGAGTCTGATACTTCAAACAACCGTAATGCTAGATCTATTAACGATTATGTTGTGCCAAATCATCCAAATGTTGTTGTGGCTTCTGAGTCTAATCTTTTAACTGGTACTGAAGAATTGGTTACTGATTCTACAACTAATACCCAGGATATGGTTTACGAGATGAATGGTCAACTTTCTGAAAACGATGGTAGTGATTTCGGAAGTGATATTTCAGATGTAGACTCGAATTCTGAAGTCGATATGTGCTCTGATTCAGAATCTGATTTGAGTTCGGGTTCTTATTCGGGTTCTGACTCAGGAAGTGACGTCACTGATTCTGAAGATGAGGAAGATGTGGCCTTGAGTACTGCCGATACTGCTGTAGGGTTAGAAGACGCAGTTTCAGATAATACTGGCGACGAATCTTCTGACTCTGATTCCGACTCTGATTCTGATTCTGATTCTGATTCTGATTCTGGTGTTTCTGACACTGGCAATGAAGTCTCTTCTGGGTCAGTAAGCAACGCAGCATCAGAAGAAGAAAGACAAACTGAAGAAGTTAGCGAGCCACAAGTCCCTACTGTTCCCGATATTTCTCATACAAACATGTCAGAGACTAATCCTACCTCGCTTTGGGAACCTGCTAACACAATACCTGAAAGTATTAGTTTAGAGCCATTGGTGAATTTAGGATCCACGTTCTCTGAACCTAACCCTACCCCTAGTCCTGTGCAGTACATTCAACAACCCATGCATCGTACTACAGAGTCAGCTAGATCAAGAGTTGAAAGCGTTTATAAACCTCATAGACGTGTTACAGGTGAGTACTTGCGTGCTAAGTTAGGTGCTCAGTTATTGCATCAACAGTTGATGTACGATCTCGCTAAAAGAAACCAAGTAGACGAGAACAATCAAACCCAGGAATCCAGAATTGATCCGTTGCCGCGTTCAAGAAGATACCACAGTGACTCTAGAAAATGGGAGGCTTAAGTCGGCGCATACGTGTTTTCTCTTCTTGTGCTCGTAATTACGGTCAAGGACAATAAACTAGACTAGATAGTTTAATATATATACCCTAAACCATATACCATAATATACACGATTAAGCGTCACAATCCAAAAAGTACATGCATAACCCTTAATGACATAACCGTTATATGCATTGGATACATAATTCAAGAGCAACTTACCAATTCACCCCACCTGCCGTGCCCCACTTGAGTAGCTCCCCCACCGAATTAGACGAATTCCAAATGATTTTAACAAACTTACTCACACTCTTCAGCGCTTTGCTTCCTGTGTATTCTAAAACACTTACCCCCGAACAGCACCTCGAGCAAATTGTTTCCCAAACAATCCCCGAGTTCAAGTACGACAGTTTATCGTATTTAAAACAACTTAACAGTCTTAACTTCATCATTCCCATTGAATATGAGTACATCACCCAACCTCCTACTCCCGCCGGTTACTACCCCGGAAACGCAACTGCTCAATCTAACCGCACCATAACTTCCAAACGTCGTATTCACAACAACAAACAACACCAACAAATGTTGACGCTACTCAATGCCCTTGCCCATGAGAACCTCCCTGTTTCTTTGATAAGTATCTACGACGACCATCAAATTTGGGCAGTTCCCGATCATATCACTGATTTAAACACGTTCTCCGATCACATCCCAACCAACAAAATCCTTGAGTTCAACCAAGTCGATCCTCAATTACGTTTTTACGAGTCCCCCCTTTGTGGTGGCACCCCCCTAGTCAGCGAGAGTATTCGGAACAGTCAATGTGTAAGCCTTCCCAACACAGACATCAACGACGAATTCAGCTCTTCCAACTCGTTTTCATTAGCTAATTTCAACAGCGAACCCCTGCATTTAACCCAATTTAGTGGTCCGAAATGCGACGATGTGGTTACTGATGTTTACATTCAAAAACGGACGATTGTATGTTTCAAAAGTTTGCTTACGAATTCTATTAATCTAGACTATGAATCGAAAATCGAGTCCAAAATTGAGAATCAAGGTGATCATAATGAACTGTAATCACCCCTGCACTGGGTTCTCCCAATGGGTTATCCCAATGGGCTATCCCATCTACTTGAACCACATTGTAATCTGATTAATACTGTACATACATTCACGTAGTTAGTAACCATTGAATTTCAGTCCCAAATTACCATTACATAACAACAAACATCCACACACATCCACACCTACACCATGTCTAACCGCTACGACAGCAGAACCACTATTTTCTCGCCTGAAGGCCGTCTTTATCAAGTAGAATACGCTATGGAAGCGATCTCACACGCAGGCACTGCATTAGGAATTCTTGCCAAAGACGGGATCGTCCTTGCCGCTGAGAAAAAAGTCAGCAGTAAACTCTTAGAACAAGCCACAAATGCCGAGAAAATGTACGCATTAAGCAATAATATTATTTGTGTTGTTGCTGGAATCGATTCAGACGCTAGTACTTTAGTTGATACCGCCCGTAAAATGTCACAACAACACCTCGCCACATACGACGAAGAGATCCCCGTTGAAGTGCTTGTGAAGCGCATGTGTAATGTTATGCAAGGGTATACACAGTTCGGTGGATTAAGACCCTACGGTGTAAGCTTTATTTACGCTGGTTACGACGAGCATAACGGATTCCAATTGTACCAATCTAACCCTAGTGGTAACTACACCGGCTGGCTGGCTACGAGTGTAGGCGCTAATACCAGCAGTGCTCAAACACTGCTTAAACAGGAGTATAAACCTGATTCTACTGTTGACGAGGTTTGTGAGCAGGCAATGACTGTTATGTCTAAAACTATGGACGCTAGTTCGTTAACGTCTACTAAGCTGGAATTCGCGACTATTAAACTCGGAGAAAATGGGTTGGCTGAGTACTCGATTTTCAAACCTAGCCAGATCGAGCCATTGATTGCTAAAGTTAAAAAGGATAAAGAAGATGAAGATGATAATTAAATAAATGTATCGATTGCTAGTTGTATGTTGTTAGCCTGTTAAGGTCACGTGAATTTATGTGTTACATAAGCAAATAAATAAGAACGCAGGTCTGCACGTGCTCACATCAAAAATCAATAGCTCAAAGGTTCAATAATTTATATCATTACACTACTGCTGCTGATTAGGCCAGACTCCCATATGTCCCATGTTCATTTGTGGTACCTGACGCATTTGGGTATTCACTGGTGGATTAACTTGACTAAGCTGGTTCATATTTGTAAGCGGAACTGCAGGGTTCATACCCATACCATAGAACATTGCTGGTTGTTGGTACTGTTGGTAAGCCTGCTGTTGGGAATTGTACTGCTGGCTATTAGCTCTTGGGCTCTGTGCATACTGATTAGACTGAGGGTACTGCTGTTGGTACTGTAACTGTTGGAGCATAGCGTTCGGCATATAAGCATTGCGATTGCCTAAAACACCACTTTGCTGTACAAGTTCGTCCTCGAGACTGGCTGGAATCGGCAAGTCAGCAGCCGTGCCCATTGGAGTTTTTGTGCCGTGGGTACGCCCCTTGTAACCAGCTGCAGTGTACCTTTCCGGGAACGCATTACGGAAGCGATCACGTAAGTCAGTGGATCGGCGGTCGTTAAGTCCCAGCTGGCCGTCTCGTTGAATTTTAGACCATGCAGGGCCGTGTTTAATAAAGCCCTGTAATAATCTCTCGTCTTCATCAGGAGTAAAAGCGCGGCGCTCCTTACGGCTGACCTTCACTAAAGTGGGCATGGAGTTCGCGTTAGTAACCCTTTTCACTTTATGCGTGCGTGCATTAGGGTAAAGTCGCGAATACTCGTCAGGAAAACTAGTGCGGAATCTGTCCTTTAAATCGACAGCTGTTCTGCAATTGAAATGAAGGGAAGGATCTGTGAGAATTTTTTTCCAGTTACCAACGCCATGACGTTTGCAGCCTTCCATTAAATTACGTGTCTCCTCTTCTGACCACCCAAGTCTAACTCTGCGTTTGCCTACACGCCCGTGTGTAGAATCAACAGGAGGGCTCTGCGTCGGGTGCACAGGAACAGGAGGTCCATAAGCAGCTGCTGCCGCGTACTGGTTAGCTGCAAGCGCTGCAGCAGCGTTCTGCTGGGCAACAGATCCGTCGGCACTGCCGAACTGTGATCTTCCGGCGCCCATTAAATGCGCCGTAGACGACAAATCGTGGGTGGGATCCTGAACGTCGAGTTCAGTCTTAGGACTTTGGTGAGGGTTAGACGCATGAGTGATATTTCCACTTTGCGCCACAGATTGAGGGTCATTGGCAGCAGGCAAGGACACTTGCTGTCCGGCAACAATTTCCGGATCAATTCCTGAAACTTCCATTTTTAATTGGTTTATTTTGGGGGGGTGGTTATCAAGGTGGGTAGGGTTTATTTTGTTGACTTGCGAAAAGCGCGGTTTGGGTCAAGGCAAGGATCGAGGCTAGGGCCGTAAGTTATAGGAAAAGGGCTGAGGAGGGGAGGAAAAGGGTATAAGCTGTTTTCCGTAATAGAGTTGATTATGTCATCGATCAGTGAATCACTACCTTGCCCTGATCAAGGGTTAGGTCAGTGAAAAAACACATGATCATGTGCTTTTGCCACGCCTTTTCACTGATAAAAATGGTTGAAAAATGACTTAGGGTTTACAGTAGGGTTTGCTTAGGGTTCGTTTTTAGGGTTCTGCTAGGGTAATGGTACAGTGTAGAGCGAGTGCATTCCCCTAAACTGTCACTAATTGCATACAATACACTATTTGTGAACAAATGTGAACAAATGTCAACGAATCGTAAACAAAATCGAATACATTAAAGATCTAATAAATATAATAAAAATTAAAAATTAAAACTAAAATCTAAACTAAAGTATTTATTCATTTCTTCTTCTTAGAAATACGTTTCAGTGCTCTTTGTTCTTTCTTCATAGGACCATCGACCATCTTATATTTACCGCTAACACCACGAGGTCTGCCGCTCAAACCACGATTCTTACCAATTGCACGCACAACAGTGACTTTAGGTCTTGTATTTTGTTTAGCACGACGCATAAGTTGCGCGATTTGCTCGCCTTTTTCACGTTCACTAATAGATGCGTCTTCATTGATAAGATCACTCTTACGTTGAATACGTTCAAGTCTTCTTTGAGCCCGCATCTTTTTACGAGATTTAGCTTCCTGAACTTTCTTAATAGGACGTGCGTTAAGTGTTTTAGCTGCTTCTTTAGCTGCAAGCGCTGCCTCTTTAGTGATCGGTTTCATGTACCTAGTGTTCTTAGCCTCGTCTTCGATAAACCATTGAGGAAGATTTTCAGTGTCTCTAAATGAAACTTTGTTATAACCTTCGTTAATAAGATCTTGTTTGGTGATTTTACCGAGCGCAAGTTGCTGGGCAAGTGTCATACGAATTGCTTCATCGAGTTCGTTGCGTTCAGCAGCTTCTTTATAAACTTCAGAAGAAGCCTTGAAACCGGAATCGGAGTCGTCTTCTGTGGCACCATCGGTAGGTACACCACTAGTGGCCTCCGTTTCTGAAGTTGCTGGCGTTACTGGTTCGTTAATATCGCTTTCCGAATCTGAATCAATATTACTCTCATCAGTATCAGACGCTACATCGACATTGAACTCAGGGTTATCAAAGAACATAGACGCACGAGAACTCAATTGTCCTTCATTTTCAGCATTCAGATCATCTTCTAAATCACTTCCACTGTCCCTTTCGTCGTTATCAAGACCTTGCCATTCAGACTCTCTATTACGCAGAGCACGTGCCTGAGCAGATTTAGCCTGCTGCTCTTTAAACGATTCGTACATACTGTCTAATTGCTGTGCAAGCTGTTCGTTCTCATCGTCACTAGACAGTATTTCGTCTTGCAAGTCGTCCTTTTGATTGTCATTATCCTCGTCAGATGAACTAGGCATGTCGTCTAACATAACATCATCATCACCGTCTCCCAACACAATATTTCCGTCGTTGAACCTCGAAGCATCACCTGTAGGCAACCTTTTACCCCTAGCAAGCATTTCAGCCTCACCAGATTTGCGTACCTTACTGAAATCGAACAACTCATCATTATTAGCGAAACTCTCAGTAATGATATCACCAGCAGTTCCCTGCTGCATCCTCAATCTCATTAACTCCTTTTGTCTCATTTCATGTCGCTTGCGTTTCTCCTTTCTAATGCGTTTCTTTTGTGCTTCAGTCAGATTTTCCAGCTCTTTATCGATCAATTCCTCAGTAGTCAAATTAGCATAAGGATCTTCAGGCTCAGGTTCAGGCTCCTTTTCGTCTAATTTCAGGTATTTTCTACAAGCCTTTCGCCATTTAAGCAAACTGCGGAAATCCTTTTTACCTAAAACTTTTAAATCTTTGAAAAACTCGAAGATATCAGGCGTAGACTGTGGCAGCTTACGAACTTCGTTTAACTCTGGAATTTTCTTATCAAAAACGAATTCTGTGCTTTCGCCAAGCATCGTAATTGGATCATCAGTTTTAATAAAGTCAAAAGCGCTGGCTTTCTGGGCTAAAATGAGTTTACCTTCGTCGTTGTTATAACCATCACGCTTTCTGACTTTCTTTTCAGGGTTATAAACCTTTTGTTGGTTGTTCTGATTAGATTCTTGGACTTCTTCAAACACAAACAAGGGGTCTAAAAGCCTAGGATCGATCTTGGCAGGCGCCTTAAATCCTTTACAAACCACAAAAATCTCAGCAGAGACGTTACGACTAGATGGAGGTTTTGTAGCCTCACACTTCTCGAAAAACTGATTAAAAACCCACATAAGTTTATTATAGTCTTTGGAACGGAAAACTTTAGTGACAAACCAGCCTCCTGGGTTCAAAAACTCAACTGCTAGTTTAAGAGATTGGAGTACTAACTCACTCTGGGTATAAGCATCTTGAGCCCAGGCCATACCGACATTGGGCGCACCATCATGCATAACAACATCAGCTTTCCACGTTTTTAAATACCCACGCAATTGGCTTCTGCAATGGTCAGTTGTGATATCACTTTGGAAGGTGATTACATTAGGAAGAGGTTTGATGGGGGCTAAATCCACACCTACAATCAAAGAATTCAAAGGTAAACATTCAGTAGCGACTTGGCACCAACTGCCGGGAGCGGCACAAAGGTCAATTACACACATAGGCTTGCCTTTCTTCTTAGTGTTGAAAAAGCCGTACTTCTGGTTTAATTGGATAATTTTAAAACTTGAACGTGCACGGTAGCCTCGTTCTTTCGCGAGACGGTAGTAATGGTCTAAACGACCTTTACCGTACTTCTTTTCGGATTTACCCATTTTTGGTAAATTGCAGTGTAAGTTTCTGAAATTTCACTTATGTAATTTTTTTCTGTCAAAGAAAAAAGAAAAAACCAAGGAAAATGTAGACAGCGGGTGCGATTAGTAAGTAACTTTTGACATTAGTGGAGGACTTTCTAAAATCTAGATGTGGAGGAGAAAAAAATTTATAATCGCATTTGTAAACTCTTACTCAGCACTATTCCGTACATTTGATACGCCACGAAAATATGGAATACCTTTTTTTTTAATGCAAACACAATTTAAATTTCCCTCCATTTGTTCTAATTCCATAATAAATAGCATAATTAGCGCTGAACATTTCTAATTAAACACCAATTCTGAAACTGAGACATTTGTACCATTTAGCCACGTGACTTCAGAAAAAACTTAGATCCACATTCGAACGCGTACGTACTAAGTTGTGCATGGCATCCTCAGCAGTCGATTTCGTGCCTGCAAGGTACCCCGAATCTGTACGCAATGATTCTTCTAATTATAAAATAATTACTCCTCCTCAAGAGGAAATTGCTCAGTCAAGTTCTGACGCAAGTTATCAATCAAAGGAGTCTTCTAGTGATGATAGTTCTAGTGATGATAGTTCTAGTGATGAGGACGCGCAGCCGAATACAGCAGTACAGTCAGAGGCGGATACAGTTAGTACACAAGCTAAATCGGACGCACCCAAACTAAATACTCCCTCTACTATAACGAAATTCTATGATTTAAACGAAAACCCCAATGACAAAGGATCCCGCCCCCCCTTTAGAATTTCGAAATCATGGCCGCCTAATGCCAAAAAATTAGTCGGTTTAGAAAACCAAGGAGTCACATGCTACCAAAATGCAGCTGTGCAAGCCATTCTACATTTACCCGCTATTGGCCAGTACCTTACTGAAGTTCTTCAAAAAAAACATCCTCAAATTTCTAATTCTAGTGTTACCTACGTTCTTGCTGAGCTTTTCAGGAAACTCCAAGACAAGAAATCCTCCGTGTTCCCAAGTAAGCTGCTTAGAAAGCTTGACGACATTAACCCATTACTTAATGAATGGCAGCAAGAAGACAGTCACGAGTACTATATGTCGCTAATTAGCAGACTACAAGAAGACTCTGTGCCTAAAGGCGAGAAATTGAGGTCGAGTATTATCCATGATATTTTCGGTGGATCTGTTGAACAGCGTGTTTGTTGTCAAAAGTGTAAACATGTAAGCACTACAAGCCAGGATTTCTACGATTTACCGGTAAGTTTTTCCAACAAGGAAAAACATAATTTTACACTGTTGCAGAGTATCAAGGATTTCTTTTCAATGGAGACTATTGATACTCAGGGTAAGGGTAATGGTTACCAATGTGAGCACTGTAAGCAACAAACCAAAGCAGTAAAGCAAATAAAGATCAATGAAGCGCCTGAATACTTGACTGTGCATATTAAACGGTTTAAAATGGACGGCCAGATTTCTAAAAAGGTCAAGGAAACATTGAACTACCCGATTATGATGAACCTTACTGAATTCGAAACTAATCCTAGGGTAGGGGATCTGCAGTATAAACTAATCGCCGTGATCATGCATGAGGGACGCACGGTTTCTAGCGGGCATTATATTGCTTTTGCAAGACATCCTAATAATGAATGGGTTGAGTATGACGATGATTATGTTAAAAAAGTTAAAGAGTCTGAAATTGAAAGCAATTCGTCTGCTTATATCCTTATTTACTCTAGATTGCTTGCTAAGCAGCCTGAAAGGTCGCAGCCGCAGCCGCAGACACAGACGCAGTCACAGACGCAGTCACAGACACCATTACCTAAACGGGAAAGAGAAAATGATAAAGTTCAATTAAGAGCTTTGAAAAGGACAAAACATAAAGAGTTAAAACAACAACAACAATTGAAATCTAAAAAATTAGAACAAAAAATGAACTCTAAGAATCTAAAAAAACGACAGCGGTCTTTAACAGCAACACCTGCCGAAATAAAGGCAGCCAAAATGAAACTCAACAGAAAATCCAGCGAGGATATCGAAATGATTTTCGGTAAAAAGAACAAAAAACGGAGGGCATAAAGTATATAACTATGTATTAGTATTGTTACTTTCTTTCAGCACTTACGAATACTGTCATTTTGTCTGCGATTTCCTCGTTTAACTCCAACGGTTTTAACCACTCAGATTCACCCCTGGATTTGAACTTTTGAGGCCAATCTTCTTCATCAGAAACAGCTAGATCTAAATCAGCAGGTAAATTGAACTTCCTAACGTTATTCAAAACAACACCAACAGCTTGTGCGCCGAGTTCTTCGGCTAAATACCGCTGGTTAAGCCATCTGTAAGCTCTAAATGGCGTCATTAAAATCCCTAATAAATGAGGCAGTTTGAACACACTGATCGGATCAATTTCGAAATTCCCTAAATTTTTAAGATCTAATTCACCTGGAGCAGTTAAATAGTTAGGAACCACTTTGTACTTCCTATTAAGTCTTGCCTTTTTGTCTTCATGGTACTGCGTTTCGTCTTCGTACAAATAAGGGTCTAAACCTTCACTTGACCTCGCATTGTCTCTTCTGCGTTTAGCAATTCTCTCTTCCTCCAATTTACGCTCCTTATCAATAACCTTTTGCACATTTAAAGGCGTATTAACTGGTCCTAACCATCCCTCTTGTAATCCGTTAATATACTCCCTGTAAGCACCTCTCCCAATGATAATCGTGCCCAAATAATTAACATTACCAGATTCGCCTCTTCTAAATTTCCGAATATCCTCTGAAATCAAAGTTCTAATATGTCCCTGGCGCTCTTCAACCACTAATTCATGATCAACTGCTGCTGCTGTTAAAATGGGTTTTACAAAGTTACGAAAATGTTGTAAACTCTCGTTTAAAAAATCATTAGGAGGAGGAGCAATCAAAACTTTGAATTTAGGCAGTTTTTCCAGTGGTTTAATTGGCTGATTCGCGAGGTACTCTACTCTGTTAACCCAGTAATCACGGACTTTCTTGCGCTCAAAACGGTCGTAATAATATGCACCAAGTACACATCCACTTAAAGACCAAAATAAAACGAGTTTCTTGCTAGGAAGTTTGATTTTGGGGACGCCAAGCGCCTCTAAAATTGGATGCCTGAATTCAGTCATAGGGTAGGGTAGGGGTACACACTATACTACACACTATGCTTCACGTAGTGGTGTATAGTACATTACTATATAGTGTACCACACGCAGTGGAGTACATTGCTATATATAGTGTACACAGTGAAATATAGTACATATAGTGCAGTATTATAGTATAGTTAATTACTGTACTTGAGTACTATAGTAAAGTACGAGAATACATATAGTGTATAGTAGAGTACTAGTGCATCGTACAGTATAGTTCATTTTTCACCAGGAACAGGGAACTGAGAAACCCAGGCAGTAACCTCCTCCTTTAATTTACGCAATTCAGCATCCTGAGCTGCAGCTACCTTGAAATCAACAAGTTTGGGCTTCTCAATTGAAGCTGCGTTCTCACTCTTGATTCTAATAGCCGCCTTAACTGCCCTGTCAATGTACTCAGCAACTTTAGCGAAATCATTAGTTGTGAACTCTCTAGTAGTCATAGCCGGAGTACCAACTCTTAAGCCACCAGGAACCATAGCACTCTTATCACCAGGAACAGTGTTCTTATTAGCAGCAATGTTCATTAACTCAAGAGCGTACTCAGCACGAGCACCGTCAATAGCCAAAGGTTTCAAATCAATAAGAACAAGATGGTTATCAGTACCACCGCTAACGATCTTATATCCACGCTCAGTAAGCGATTTGGAAAGCTGTTTAGCATTCTCAACAACCTGCTTTTGGTACTGAACAAACTCAGGAGCAGCAGCTTGTTTCAAAGCAACAGCTAAAGCAGAAATTGTGTGGTTATGAGGACCACCCTGGTGTCCAGGGAACACAGAGAAGTTGATCTTTTGCTCGAGATCGTACATAACCGGTTTTCCCTTTTTGTAGCTACGAACTCCTTTTCTAAAGAAGATCAAAGCACCACGAGGACCACGCAAAGACTTGTGAGAAGTAGTAGTCACAATATCACTGTAGTCAAAAGGAGAAGGAATAACACCAGCAGCTACTAAGCCGGCAATATGGGCCATATCCGAAAGAAGGTAGGCACCGGTATTGTCACAAATCTCACGCATTCTAGCATAGTCGATAAGTCTAGAGTAAGCAGAGGTTCCAGCAACGATGATCTTGGGTCTGAACAATGAGGCGTTCTTCTCAAGGGTATCGTAGTCAATAATTCCAGTTTCTTCGTTGAGTCTATAGGGCATAGTCTGGAAGTATTTGGAGATGAAACTGATTTTTTTGGTGGCGGTTTGGTAACCGTGGCTAAGGTGACCACCGTGGGGCAAATCAAGACCCATAAGACGGTCGCTGGTCTCTAAAAGGGCGGAGTAGACTTCTAAATTAGCAGGACACCCACTCAAACTCTGGACGTTGACACCCCATTGTTCGGGGTCTAAACGGAAGGCTTTAAGAGCTCTGTCCTGACAGAGTTTTTCACTCTGATCGATGAACTCATTACCACCGTAGTAACGACTTCCGGGGTAGCCTTCAGAGTACTTGTTCTGCATTTCACTTCCTAAGCAGGCCATGACACTCTTACTTGTGAAATTTTCAGAGGGGATAAGGGTGATACTTTCTTTTTGCCGCAGACGTTCACGCTCTAATATAGCGCTCATTTCAGGATCAACGACGTCGACACCGGCACCGAGCATAGTGCGGGTGCTAATAGCACGAATAGAACTCAGCCGTAGAGTGCTGGCTTTTAATGTTTTAGAGAGCATTAGGGGGCTAAGTACCTTAGATGTTGGTGATGTGGAAGGTGTGGAACTTAGATGTGGTAATAAATTTGTTAGTAAAGGTGCTCGGCAATCGTTCAGTTCAGTTAGGTAAGCAGGGACGAAAAACGAAAAATTAGTTCTGACTCTTGATTTGTAATCGCGGGGTACCTAGGGTACCTGTACCTATACCTAAGGTACCTGTTTTCTGGTGGTCTGACTCACCTTTTTTTTTCAATTAAGGCACGTTATTCAATTAGTCATTATTACCACTCATCACATATACTTAGAATTTGATACTCAATAAACTCGAAACATCCTATATAATTTAACCTAAACGGAAACTACATACATTTCTACTTCTCTAAATACATAACTACCCCTACACGCACGCTACATGCCGATGGAGTCGTCTCCATTTGAACAACTGATCTTCGGTTTAGACGACGGTTTTGTAAACCGTGGAAAAGGACTATTCGGCCAGAAATTCGGTCAAGGACTGTTTTCAAATAAGATCCCTTTATTTGGGGTTAACCAAGGTATAGGTTACTACGGCAGAATGTCAAACCCTTTTTATTTATCTTCACTTCATGGTACATTAACACCGCTTACATCCACAAACGTAGGTATTTTGGCGTCTTTCCAAGAGAACCCAGTACAGTTTTTCAACGGTTGTTACGAGTACTTGAAATGGGTATATAGAGACCTGACGTATACAACTTCAACGGGGATAATTGATAAGTATTTCGCATCTTCAATTGAGAAAATACAACATAAACTGTTGTATATACTGCTTTTAAGTATACTTCCGCAAGTTATTTCTCCATTTCTGCCTTTTTTAAACATCACAATGGGGATATATCCCTATCAATGGTACATTTTTGTAGGACTATTTGGGGTACTGCATTCTATGAGCATGATCATCGAAATAAGAAGATGCACAACTAAGAAGTTAAGAGGGTATAAATACTCGTTTTTTTCAGCATTGCATTTAAGAAGTTCATTAGTTTGTCATTTAGTGTTTAAACATCATGGAATGGGGTCTTGTTACGATTATGTCTTTCTGTTGTTAGGTGATGTTTTTGGGTACACGTTTCTATTGAACTTAATGGTGTTTATAACGAGACTCCAAATCCATGGGGATCCTAATGAAGTTAAACAGCATTTAAGTGAGGATTTTCAGAGCATCAACCCAAGGTTCAACAGGGGCATTATATGTGAGATCATCAAGAAGCAGCATAGCACTTAACATGTACGTTATAGAACGATAAGTTATATAGTTACCACATTTTTTGACCCTTTTTAGCCTTCCGGTTCTTTTGTTCTAACATTGCGATATGTGCCTCTTCAAAAGAAACAGCAGTATGTGTATGTCCTGGTTGGTTAACAACTTCGTTTTCTTTATCAATTGTACATGCCGGTTCACATTTCAACCATTCGATATTCCAACATTGTTCAATAGTGAACCTCGTTTTCGGGTTCAAATCCAGCATTCCAGTTAACAATTCATGGGTTTCCTTGGGTAAAGTAGCCAAAATTTTCTCCATCCCTCTAGACTTTCCGTCATCATCGATCTTTACAAAAGTATTAAAAGCCGGGTCAGACAGTCTAGGTACTCTCCATGGAAACTTTCTCATTAACATACATGCAAAAACGATTCCGCAGCTCCATATATCAGTTGGTGCAGGATCATACCTATCCTTACCAGCGGCTTCAGGCGCTAAGTATGGATCACTACCAACAATGCCGTCGCAATCGTATACCTTGTCGCTTTCCGGGTACTTGAACACAACGCTAGAACCAAAATCAATGATTTTAACAATCCCCTTATCAGTAACAACACAATTGTCCAGTTTTATGTCGCGGTGTGCTAAACCAATGCTATGCAAATATTTGAGTCCGGCCATTAACTGTCTAAAATCGCAGTATACTTCCTCTCTAGACATCTTGCCAGACATAACAATGGCAAATAAATCAAAAGCAGCGTATTCCATGACTTGATAAACTTTAGTAGGTTCGTAAATGATGTCTAAGGTGTTCACAATATTAGGATGTTTAAGAGTTAACCCTAAACAGTACTCAGCACCGACCTTTTTATTGTACTGACGTACAGTTTCATTAGAATGCCGAGCTCTAAACTCTTTAACAGCGTATACTTCATTGTCAACACTGCTTTTAACGATTTTAACATGACCACCAGCGCCTTCTCCTAAAGTTTTGCCTTGTTTGCCGTACGCTTTGCTTAGACTCTGACGGTGTTTCTCACGTAATGCGTGGTTAGTTCCGCCTAAATTAGCGGCATATGCACGGTCTAAAGTTGAAAGCAGTGGACTAGCACTAGGAGTTGAACCAGCAGAAGTATGAATGCTGTCTTGATCATTGTCAATTGATGCAACCGAGCCCTTTCTACTAAACGAAAAGACAGAAGATGAAGGTGACCCATCCTTAAAAGATCCAGAAATTGGAGAATCAATTACTTCCTCAGAACTGGAATTTTTCCATGGTTTCTCAACGAATCTTCTAAGTGATGTGAAACTGCCAGCAACTGAAGATCTAGACCCGCTTCTTGAAAGCGAGACTTTAGACATTGATCTGCTAAGACTAACTGATGATGTGCGTCTCTCACGGAAACTAGATCCGGGGACATTAGTAGGTGTTTTAGGGATGTTTACGACAAACCTTTCGTCAACACTTGAGGGATCGAATTTCTCTCGGGAAACGCTCAATGCGTAGTGGCGAGGACTACTTACGTTACCGATTTCACCGGCACCAAAAAGGTGGCCGTTTCCGTACCCATTGGTGAAACTACCGGTGGGTGTGCCTTGAATTGAGCTGTCGCCAGTGCGTGCACGATCTCGTTGCTGTTGTAAAGAAGACTGTACTGAAGACTGGATCGGTGCTGTTTTACGGAATGAAGAGGAGGCAACTCTTTGGTGGGTATTTGTGGTGGTGTTCAAATTAGGGAATCCACTTTTATTTACAGATGGTTGTTCGGGCGAATCGGTGACTTCAAGGGGGGGGGTTGTAATTGACGTAGGACTTGGGCTTTCGTCAATTGTGGATGTGTTTTTGGATTTCTCAAGGAGCATTGAGAGTGCGGATTCTTTGGTTTTGGGTGAACCAACGTCCATTTGTGAGGGGGGGGGGACTGGGTATTCCCTTTTACTGAAATCTAGAGCCATAGTGGAGGAACTGATTAAAGTGTGGTTAGTGATTATGCGATTGGGAAGATGAGGTGATGAGGAGTGGGGGGGGAGGGGGATGTCGGTAACTTATGTGTGGTAATTATCTATTGGTTTTAACCGTTTAGAGTTCTCTATGCGTAGTTATGTAAGTGTGAACAACGTTGAGGTTAGGGGAGTAAAACGGAGATAAGATCCGAATTATACTGATTAATAAGAGTGTACCCCGGCTGGTGCAAACCGGCGAGACTCGAAATTGAGCGCGCTGTTGGAAATTTCGTTTATTTAATTGGGTTAAACGTATTGATTTTAACTAGAGAGGTGATTTTTTTGTTGTTTAGGAGTGATGGTTTGTGACATAATTGGGATGTTATAAAAGCTAATCACACATGCGTGTTGTTATCTGCTGAGATTGCTGGCGCAAGTATACGGTGGAGGGGAGGTGTAGGTACATAACGCAGGTACTTCGAAACATATGCAAACGTAAACGGTAAAGAAAAAATGTGGCGTAAAAAAAAATTCGGATCTGAGGGTTTAATTGTGTTCGCTTCTAGGTATATATACGTATACAATTACGGTGTTAGTTGAATGACGGAAGTCTAGCTGATTTGACGTCATAATACATATAAGGGCTCGATGTGCTTACTACGTACGTTTGCGACGCAAAGTTATCATGATGACAAATAAAACAGAAAAAGTGGCTTCAACTAACTTTTCCTTTACTTCACCTCCCGGAAAGATTCCTTCCTCCGCGGTTACATAACCAAGATTTTACTAACCGTATCTTGGAACCGACATTTAGTGTGGGGAATTTGTAACAACCAGCAGATTGATTATCAATCAAAGAGAAAAAAAACAAATAGACAAAGAGAACACGAACAAACCCTGCTAAAATGGGGTACAATCCTAACCCTATTGTTTTCAATGCACCCTATTTGTAAACAATAACACTGTACCTAAACTATCACTGTTCAATAGAGATAAAGTCAAAGAAATAGAAAAAAAAAAAGAAACTAACACCCCCACCCCCACTTATCATTTTAGAATAGCAAATTGAGAGGTCCCCCCCCAAACATAAACACATCTACATGATTGAAATCAATATTCAACTAGCAATATTATCACTCCTCTCGTTGTTGGTTAGTATATTCAGTATAATACCTACTGTTTTAGGGTACCTTCTAGGCTCCCAGTACTATTCAAACCACAAATTTCTAGCAATACCAGCGTACTTCACTGCATCATCTTGTTTACTTCAAGTTTTATCCCATTTAGCAGGTCTTTTCTACCCCTATACCCTGCACTATTTCATTATCATCAGCATAAGCAATTTGATCCTTCTAAGCTCCGGTCTTTACTACTGCTTAGAAAGGACTAAATTCATGAACACAGACTACTGGTCAATTGAAGCCGCATTTATATCTACGTGGCTATTTGAATTACTTATGTCACTTATGATCTCCTTCTTTTCATTAGGGGCTTCCTGGTTCGCACATTCTAGTATGTCTTATCAACCTAATACACCGTCTACATCAGATCCGGAACAAATGTTTGACTCGCCAATGTTTTTAAAACCAGAAGAGGTAAATCAAGGTTTAGGAATCCCACCTTGTGAAGAGCACCTCAATGGTGTACACAATGGTGTCAACAGTGTAAATTCCGATGCTGGAAACGTTGACGGTGGCCCCCATACACCACCTCTAAATATGAACCTTTTCGAGACTATGCGTCAGTCATCGTGGCCCTCGTCCTTAGGAAGCTTCCACTCCGTATTAGACATGACTCCCAAAATACCTAATAATCCCCAACCCAACCTGAATTACACACAAAGCCAGCCTGATCTGCGAAACGCGCGCAAATCCGAATCGAGTAAATTCAAGTTCCCCAAATCACCCAAAAAACTAAACCTTACAAAATCCAGTTTCAGTCTTCGGAAATCACCAACAAAAGCCACCTTCCATTCTGATTCCCATCATATAAGACCGAGCAATTCCGGCACGATTTCTAATAACTCGTTGGGAACTCTTCCTAATTTAGACACATTCGCCTTAGGAGTTCCTAGTGGTCCACCTATTAACTCCCAAATGCTAATGCCTAATGAAGAACCAATGTATAAAACTTGGGTGCTTCCATTAGAAGACACTGGCAGCCGATCAGTTTCCGGATCCTCGCAATTAACCGGCCACATTTTCCCAGCAGCCGAGTATAATAAAAAAATCAACTCCGCAGGGTTCGAAAGAGAAGAACCACGGCCTGTTTTGAAACCAAAGAAATTCGGTTCACAGTATGAACTGGAAAAAACACGAAGGTTTCCTAAATAATGTATAATGACTTAACTATAGAATTGTTTATGTGTGTGCATGTGTGTATATGTGTGTTAATGTACTGTTGTGGTAATGCGTACAAATGGTGTAGATGTGGTATTGATGTGTGTGTTGGGACTTGTGACTAACGTACACCAACTTACGTCTATTGATTAACTGACATATGACCTAATAGTAACCACTGAAAAAAATATCTTACTAACATTTTTCTTTATGGACGTGTTTAAAGTATTCGAGGAACCCGCTACACAAGCGCCGTCTTCACGAGACAAAAGGCCTGCATCACCAGGTGCACCCTCTACGAATACCCCCTCGGTTGCTAAAAAACAGAAACCGAATACCCCCCCCACAGGTGGACACCATGAAGGTGAAGGTGAAGGTGAAGCTGTCAAAAGACCCGAACACACTGACGCTGTCGAAGTCGAGGCTAGTCGTACATACACAGAGGAAGACCAAAGTGTTATCCAATTAAAACACCAAGTCCGTCACGAAGTCGCTCTCCCCCCCAACTACGACTATACACCGATCCAGAATCACGTGCCCTCTAAGACCCCCGCACGTACCTACCCCTTCGTTCTAGACCCCTTCCAGCAAATGAGTGTCAATGCTATTGAACGCGGAGAGTCCGTATTAGTATCTGCACATACGTCAGCTGGCAAAACGGTCATTGCTGAGTACGCAATCGCTCAGAGTTTAAGAGACAAACAGCGTGTCATTTATACATCCCCTATTAAAGCATTGAGTAATCAAAAGTATAGAGAAATGCTCGCTGATTTCGAGGATGTAGGCTTAATGACCGGTGACGTCACTATTAACCCTGATGCTAGTTGTTTAGTTATGACTACTGAAATTCTGCGTAGTATGCTTTACCGTGGATCAGAGGTCATGCGTGAAGTTGCTTGGGTAGTTTTTGACGAGATCCATTACATGCGAGACGCTGAGCGTGGTGTCGTTTGGGAGGAAACGATTATCTTGCTTCCTGATAATGTCAGACATGTGTTCTTATCGGCAACAATTCCTAATGCTTTAGAATTTGCCGAATGGATTTGTAAAATTCATGATCAGCCCTGTCATGTTGTTTATACAAACTACCGTCCTACTCCTTTACAGCACTATTTGTACCCTGAGGGAGGCACCGGAATTCATTTAGTAGTTGATGAAAGAGGGACTTTTAGAGAAGACAATTTCCATAAAAGCATGAGTTTTATCAAGGATAAACACAAACGCGATGACAGAGATGGCAATGGCAACGGTGGTAGAAAACGCACGGCTAATGAAGGTCCTGATATCTATAAAATCATTAAAATGATCATGCTCAAAAACTTCAACCCCGTGATTGTTTTTAGTTTCAGTAAACGCGAGTGTGAAAACCTTGCTCTTAAAATGGCGAAACTTGATTTCAATTCCCCTGAGGAACACGATATGGTCACTAAAGTGTTTAAAAGCGCAATTGACCAATTAAGTCCTGCTGATCAGCAATTACAACAAATCCAGGCTATTCATCCACTTTTAAGAAGAGGAATTGGTGTACATCATTCCGGTTTGCTTCCTATTTTAAAAGAAGTTATCGAACTTCTGTTCCAAGAGGGTCTTCTTAAAGTTTTGTTTGCTACTGAAACTTTCTCAATTGGTCTTAATATGCCAGCCAAAACTGTAGTTTTCACTAATGTGCGTAAATTCGACGGTAAACAAATGCGTTGGATCAGTGGTGGTGAGTATATCCAGATGAGCGGACGTGCTGGTCGTCGTGGACTAGACGATCGTGGTATTGTTATTATGATGATCAACGAACAAATGGAACCAGCGGTTGCTAAAGGAATGGTTAAAGGTGTAACTGATCGTTTGGACAGTGCCTTCCATTTGGGTTATAATATGATCTTGAACTTGTTACGTGTTGAAGGAATTTCTCCGGAGTATATGCTCGAAAAATGTTTCTTCCAGTTCCAAAATGCATTGAAGGTGCCAGATTTAGAAGAAAAACGCTCTAAATTAATTAACCAAGCCAACCAGATTGAAATTAAAGACGAGGAAACCGTTGGTGATTACTGGAATATGCGTAAACAAATAGAGAAGTTTGGTGAAGATATGTCCAAAGTTATCACACATCCTGGTAACTGTCAACAATTTTTAAAACCAGGAAGATTAGTTTACGTGCGTTACGACCAGCTGGATTTCGGGTGGGGAATTGTTGTTAATTTCACTAAAAGACAGAAACCTCGTCATTCAAATCCTGACTGGAACGACCATCAGAAGTACATTTTGGAGGTGGTTGTTGATGTTAGTTCTACAACTCCAATGCACCTTATTAGAAAGTTTGACCCTACATTAGTTCCTGGTGTTGTTCCACCAACAGATCGTAACGATTTCAAAACTGAAGTTCTACCCTTTACTTTAGAAAGTATTAAACAGATCTCTTCATTGAAAGTCAATATGCCAAATGACATTCAAAACAGAAAGAACCGTAAAGCATTGAGTATGAACCTCAGTAAAATCTTGCAAAAATTCAAGCACCAAGTACCGCTTTTAGATCCCATCAAAGACATGAAGATCGACGATCAGACCTTTATTCAACTTGTAAAGAAGTGTGAGACTTTAGAAGTGAAATGTAGCGACAGTGTTGTGTTTAAAGAGCCTGAGTATAAACCACTGTACGAAAAGTTTAACCAAAAACAAGAATTGTATTCGGAAAGTCAACAGATTAGTAAACAAATTTCTGATGCTCAAGCGATTCTTCAAATGGACGAATTGAAATCTCGTAAACAAGTCCTTCGTAAACTAGGATTTTGTACTGTTGAGGATGTTGTTGAATTGAAAGGCAGAGTGGCTTGTGAAATCAGCAGTGGTGACGAATTATTGCTTACGGAATTGATCTTTAACGGTACCTTCACCAACCTGACTGCAGAGCAAACAGCTGCTGTTTTAAGTTGTTTCGTATTTGATGAAAGAGTTAAAAGCAAGAACGCCGCAATGAATCCTGATCTAAGAGAACCGTTTAATGCTATTCAGTCAATGGCTAAAGAAATTGCTAGAGTAAGCATTGAAGCTAAACTCCCAGTTGTAGAGGCTGAATACGTTCAAAAATTCCAGCCGGAAATCATGGATGTTGTTTATCAATGGGCTAGAGGCGCTACATTTGCTCAATTGTGTAAAATGACCGATGTTTTCGAGGGTTCTTTGATTAGAATCTTTAGAAGATTAGAGGAGTTACTAAGACAAATGAGCAGTGCGGCTAGTACTATTGGAAACACGGAATTAGGTGATAAGATGGATAAAGCGTTAGAACTGATCCAACGTGATTTAGTCAGTGCTACCTCTTTGTATTTGTAGATACATAAATACATTGCACGCAGTGGAATGTATACACGTAGTGGATATGTCAATGTATGTATGTCACTTATGTACATGTATGCACAGGAAATGTCAATGCATGTATATGCGATTACATAACTTATATACACATCTTACATAAATATATCCACATACTGTAACCACATAAATATCCACATAAGTAGCCACATAGTGTATCCATTATTTACTCACTTTTAGTCTTATTCGCCTTTTTATTAGATTTGCCCTCTCTTAACTTCCTTTCTTTAGCTAGCCTTTCTTCAGTAGTTTTCAATAACTCTCTAGTTGTTTTCATCAACATATTCTGCCGTTCTTCATCTTTAAATTCAGATCTAGGAGGCGCATCTCTAATTTTACACTGTGAAATATAGCTTACCTTGTGTGTATTACTGATATCAGGAGACAATGAAGCAAACAACATAGACTGTGCACCGTCAACACTTGATTTCATGAACAACCACCAAACAGGCCACAACACCAAATACAGCAAAATCGTCCATAATCTACCACCCAAAGAAAAAAACCTCTTGAAAGAAGGCGAACGCATCATTCCCGGATCAACCACTGCTAAATGCACATTACTCGGCGCCTTATCCTTACGTTCATAAGCATTGAATTCACGCTGCCAAGCATAAGCACTCAGTGCCAAGTACAATTTAGCCTCTCCACTTACTAAATAAGGCTTGTTCTTTGGGTACTTCCGTAGGTTATAGCCCAAATCCGATAAATTGAACTCAGCCATTACTGACGAAATACAAGAAGTCAATACAACCCTAACATCACGGTCAGGTGGTTGTGCACGCAGAGCAGGCGCCAACACATCCAAAAGCAAGAAATGCGAGAGATAATTAACCTCAAATTGCGGCTCTAAATTATCCACATTAGTAGTTGTGCGCGGCACAGTAGGCGGCTGAGCAATTCCCGCACAACAAACAACCATATCCAGCCGTCTAACCGGCATATTATCGATCCATTTAGTGGCGAATTTTCTAACACTATACAAACTTCTGAGATCGCATTCTTCTGCGTAGATCATCATGTTGTTAGTAACTTCTCGAAGGTCTTCAATGTACTCAGTCAGCCACCCGTCTTGGATGTCTTTAACAAGAAGCACAATTTGCGCGCCACGTTGAGCCAATTCTTTAACTAAAACGGCTCCTAATCCGCTAGTTCCTCCAGTGACCATAACTACACGGCCGTGCATGTCTCTGTCCCATGTGTTTCTAGGACCGGCAAAGTACGATTTAAGGCCGTATAAAAGAGCTAAACCGGGGACCCATACTTTTAGTTGGTTATAATATGGGATTGCTTGTGGTCCTTCTACGTATGCAGTTGCTAAAATGTTCAACGGCATTCAACGAGTTAGCGAGGTGTGTACTATATATAGTGTAATGTACTGTGTACTGTACTGTAAGGTATGAATAGGTTGGTAAGGTTGGGACATATTACGTATCTCCCTGCCCTAATAAAAAATACAAGAACACAATAACTAGAAAACCAACTAAGAACGAACTAAAAGCATTTTAATGACGTTAGTACTCGCTACAACAAAAGGACTTTCAACAGTTGAATTTTCTACCGGAAACCTGATCAAATCATATAAACAATGTGAAAACAGCTCTCATAGTATTTCCCTTTCAGGCACCAATCAAAATCCTAAAACTATTCTTAGTTTACAAACAAACAAACCACTAATTCATACCTACAATTTCAAAAGAGAAGGCGTTTCTAAACGTATAATTACTCCCGGCAAACTAAGCTGTATAAAAATCTCTCCCAACGGCAAGTATTTAGCAGCTGGGAATTACGAAGGCACGCTTTGTATTTGGGACCTTAAATCAGGCTCTCTTTTCAGATGTTTTCAAGAAGCACATTTCCAAAAAATCACCGTTTTGGAATTTTCAAAGGACAGCCTTGCGTTAGTCTCTGGTGGTGCTGACGCACGTGTGCTTATATGGAGTGTCATGGACCTGATCTCCCAGCCTAATGTGAATTTCAGGCATAACTTAACTTCACATACTCTGCCAATTACAGATTTAAAAATCAGTAATGGCACTTTTTTAGAATCAAGACTTTATACAGCTAGCGAAGACGGCACTTGTGGTGTCTACTCAGTGAACAGTGGACAGCTGTTATTTACTTTGGTAACCGATACTAAAATCCTGAGTTTGGAAATCGATCCTGCTGAGCGTGCTTGTTATTTGGGTTGTGCTAATGGGTTGCATTGGGTTCCTCTTTATTATGAAAACAACAAAAGTTTAACATCCGTTGGATCGGCTGAGGGCAGTGCTATTTCCACAAGTAAAGTGGAAACAGTACTCAGTGTGAGCGCAGAGAACTCCGGTGCAACAAATTCTGATGCGGTCACTACAATCGCAGTGACAAATGACGGCACACATATTGTTTGTGGCTACTCAAATGGCGATATTATAGCTTGGGAAACCGGTTCTAAACAACTCGTGAAGAGATTCAAATCGCCAGCTGGTTTAATTACCCAAATCACGTTTATTAGTAGTTTGCCTAATATTGATGGGGATGATACTGTGCAATTGTTACAAAGGAACGTTGCTGATTTAGAGGATTACGTGCCTAATTTGCAGCCACTTAAAAGGCCGGTACTCGATAATTATAGTGAGGAAATCAACGATATTTTAAGTGCCCAACCGAGTGCTAATGCGACTGCCAAGGAGACTACTAACACAGTTCAGGACAGCGAATCCGTTGAGGATTTGAAAACGAGGCTGGATCAGTTACAGAAAATGTACGATAATCTATGGGCTAAATATAGTTCTAAGTAGTGTTTAAGTTATATTATTTATAGTATAGATGTGGCAACTTATAGATGTGGTGTGGAGTGGTTACGTGTGGTTTACGTGTGGTTTACGTGTGGTTTAAGGTGTGGGTAAGTGGGGCTACTTTAAGGTATGTGTGCGTGGTAATTAGTGATCACATGCGCCCACACGCCCACACGCCCACATTCTGCATTTAACTTATAATTTATAACCTGGGAATCACATAAGAGGTCATCACATAAGAGGTCATCACATAATCAATTACCACAATGACTATCACGGTTAAATTCAGTGCTAAAAAGAATAAATCTTTATTAAAAAACCTCGGCAAAGAGAGCAAAGTCGACGAAAACAGTACAGGCGCAAATCTCACTAATTTTGTCTCCTCTAAAACCGGCATTAATGCTTCCCGCGTCAGGCTAACTACCCAAACCGACACTCCAAATGCGAAGACCAACGGGAGCAAAAAAATTGTTCTCTCCGGCAGCGAACTGCTCAGTAAATACACTGTAGACGGCGTTATTAACGTTAATATCAGTGATTTGGGCCCTCAAATTGCATGGAGAACTGTGTTCCTGATTGAGTATTTAGGGCCATTGCTCATCCACCCTCTCTTTTTCTACTGCCAGGAACTTGTTTACGGCGTTAAAGAGAGGCACACTGCTATTCAGAATGCCGTTTTTGTTTGTGTTATGCTTCATTTTTTGAAACGTGAGTACGAAACTGCGTTTGTACACAAATTCTCATTAGCTACAATGCCATTGTTCAATTTGTTTAAAAACTGCACACACTACTGGCTGCTTAGTGGTGTTTTGTTGGCGTATTTTTGTTATGCTCCGTTTTCTTGGTCTCAAAGTGGTGACTGGACCAGAAATCTCTACTACACGGGTGGAATGTTCCAGGACAGTTCGCAGTTTAGTTTAGTGTTGTCTTGGTTGTTTGCTGAAATTTCGAACTTTATTGTTCATTTGAATTTGGCAAGTTTAAGACCGGCTGGATCTACTCAAAGAGTTATCCCTTACGGTTATGGGTTTAATAATTTGTCTTGTCCTAACTATTTTTTCGAGATGTGGGGGTGGTTCTCGCTTACTGTGTTGACTGGTAACTGGGCAATGACTTTGTTTTTTGTTGTTGGTACTGCTCAAATGTATTTCTGGGCTGTTAAGAAGCACCAGAGATACCTCAAGGAGTTCCCTGATTATCCTAAAGAGCGTAAGGCTATGTTCCCTTTGCTTGCTTGAGTATATACTATATACAGTGATGTGATTAGATCGTACTAGTTACTTGATGTGTGGGTACATT
This sequence comes from Starmerella lactis-condensi, assembly GCA_030568935.1. Classification (NCBI taxonomy): domain Eukaryota; kingdom Fungi; phylum Ascomycota; class Dipodascomycetes; order Dipodascales; family Trichomonascaceae; genus Starmerella; species Starmerella lactis-condensi. The sequence goes on from JAJMJH010000006.1 coordinate 133,556, forward strand.
GTTTGTGATGTGGTTACCTATTTGTGATGTGTGGTACATACATTAAGGCATGATTGGAAAATGAGTAAGAGTCAAAATTATGTTGGGTAGTATGTACTGTACTTGAACTTGTACAAGTTGTGTACTGTAGTGTCTACAGGTTGCGGCGGAGAGGGGTATATGTCAGCAACTGTGTCAGCATATCTACACGACCCAACCAACTCATCTACGGAAATACCACCTTTATTCCATTTTTGCTCTCTTTTTTTTTTGGTTAAAAATTAAAAATATAAATAAATTTAAACAATTAATTTTTTTCTTTAACACCAATCGGCGCAGAACTTTTTCAAAGTTTAGACAGGCCACGTTTGATCAAGAGCCACACAAAATAAATGTATAAGTACCTTTCAAATCCCAACCATTTTACCACCCCAACCAAATAACCATGTCCTTCAATATTCAATTCGTTAAAGATATCTTTTCTGACTCCCTGTGTACAGGCGAGATCGGATTCACTCCTGATGGCTATTTAAGCCCTTGTTTCATGGCTACATACCTCTTCTCGCCCATTGCCATACTTCTGACTCTTTGGGCTATTTCCGACATGCGTAGCCTTGATACTAACCACCACCCTGCTAATACTACTTTCAACCGTATCAAGTTCGCGTTGACTGCTTTGTACACTATTGTTATCGTTATTCACGGTCCTAAAATTTTGAACATGCTTTCATTGATCGTTTCTATGTTCAGTTTGTGTGTTGTGTTTATTTTGTCTTTCCTTGATTTAAAGGGTGTTTATGTTCCTCAGAAGCCTTTGGAAGTATACTTCTTCTTAGTTGCTGCAGTTACTGGTTACTTGATGATCCAGTTCGTCGGTAGAAGAAAGTTCGACCAGGATCTTCTTAGTTCTATTTACATCTGTTTAGTCGCTAGTTTGGCTGGATCTGTCAGAAATATTATTTCTGCTTTCGATGATGCTCAAGTTGATGCTAAAAAACCCAAGTCCGAGTAGACGCGGTAAAGTTAATACCTATGTAATTTTAAACAGTACTTCTATATAGAAAAAGAAAAGAAGTCACTTAAGTATACTATACCGATTTTTTTGTGGTGCGTGTGCGTGTGCTTATTTTGTGGTTGTTATATGCAAGTTTTCTAGGTTTACTTTTATATGTGTGCGTGTATAACATGTTCATGTCATGTCATGTTGTGGGCGTGGGCGTGGGCGTGGGCAGGGGCAAATGGTAAGGCCCGCGACGGGACTCGTTAGGTACGTAACTCAATGTATAGCCGCATTACAGAAAACAAAATAAAAAAAATAGTTAGTTTGATAGTACGTATCAATTATTTACCGTATATACTAAATGTACTCTCTATCTTTAAATCCAGGCTCATTTAACACTGTTTACATTCAACTGCACATAAACTTCGGTCGCCACCTTGAGCCCTCTATGCAAATAGTTCGTTCATTTTGCCAGGGTATGCAGACCCTTTACCCAGATACCTTTGCATATTAGAAATATGACGTCAGTTAAATTATATATAAACGTATTTAGTTAAAATTGAGCCCTTTCCTCTAAACACCAACATCCAACATGGAATTTCAAATACGTGAATACTCGTAAACCCATTCTGGGGTTTTTTCCTAAGCTGCCCAACTATATTTCGTGTCATATACGTATGCACAATAACCAAACCCTGAAGGCGACCCTTACCTTGATAACCCAGCTTTTCAAGCGTAAAGTGAAAATGAAAAGTCACTCAAATGAGCATAAAATCATTAGATAATTACATCGGATAGGTACATACTGCCTAATATTCTTATTTTTTCCTATTTTTATTTTGGGTTCTCAACTAAATTTGGTTTCTAGCGACGCCTCAAACCTTCCAACCCCAATATTTCGTTTAAGGTGATTACGATATCTGATATTTCGTGCATATTAACCCTCGGATCCCACACGTCATGCTTATACTCATAACATAACATACCCCCTCTTCTTTAGAAAGAAAGAAAAGAAAAAAAAATGAAGCTTTTGTGTTTACACGGATACACCCAGAACGGAAACCTTTTCGCCAAGAAGGCCAGTGGTCTTCGTAAGGCCCTTCAAAAGGACGGTTTCGAATTAACTTTTATTGACGGACCTCTTAAAGTCGAGGTTGACGATCTCCCCTTCGAGCCCTCTGCTGAACTTTTAGAAGTTGACATGCGTGCTTGGTGGAGAATCAATGAGAATGACAAAGCCACTTACGGCAACACTGACGCCGCTTTCCAGGCTGTTAAGGAGGCTGTTGAGAAGGATGGTCCCTTTGACGGTATCATTGGATTCAGTCAGGGTGCCGGTTTAGTCGCTTTGCTCACTAAGGCAATTGGCGAGATCTGCCCTGGCCACCCTCCTTTCAAGTTCGCTATTCTCTACTCTGCTTTCAGACAGCAGGCTGACGGTTCTCAGGGTTGGTACGAGACTCCTTTCACTACTCCTACTTTGCACATTATGGGCACTGCTGATACTGTTGTTCCTGAGGAGAAGGCTATGGCTTTATACGAGTTATGGGAGCCTTCTAAGCGTGCTGTTTTGAAGCACCCTGGTGGTCATTATACTCCTTCTCAGAAGCCTCATTTACAGGCTGTTATGGCCTGGGTTAGAGAGACAGTTAACCCTTCTGAGGAGAAGCCGGCTGCTGCTACTGCTGACGAGAAGAAGGGCGACTGGAGCGAGTTCGATAACATCGGAAAGAAGAATTAATTCGGAATTTCATTTAAAAATTCTGACATGATTTAATGAAGTTTTAGAATTGAACAAAAAAAAACCCGAGAATTTGCATTGTTTTTAGCTTGTGGTCATTGTTTCCCCCCCTCTTTTTTTCGATGGCTCTGGTTATTCTCGTACTTGTTTAAACGGTCTAATATGTATATATTTCATATATATCTGTATGTAATCTATCTGTTTAAACTTCTCTTAGCCCGTTTAATTGAACTAGTATTCTGAAATTTCAGCTACGTTGTTTTTTTCTTGTCATTTTTTTTTGTGGTGTTTTTTTTTCCCACCGACATTTCACCACGTCTGACGTCATTTCAGATATTAGGGTTAATAAACCAAGGCTAGGTTAACTCACAGGTTAGGGTTTGTATAAACTCTCACCCTGAATTATAATACCAAATATAATGACGTTGAACTAAGTTGCTCAAATGCATGTCAAAAAAATATAGAAAAGAATACAGATTTTTTTTATTTATTTACTTATTTTAATTGTAGGGTGTATAAATTAATATGATTTTAATCAGGCCTTACTAGTAAGCGCAGCCTTTTTCAACTTAAGAATTTGTTCACGCTGTTCATTCAACTCTTCGTTCAAAATGACAATCTGAGCACGCAAGTCACGGATAATCAAAGTAGCCTGGTCATTTCTAGAACTGTTAACGGATTGTTGACTGATATCTCCCGCGGTTGAATCGTCGAACTGGCGAGATGTATGCAAACTAGCATCCTGTAACTGATCTTCCAAACGACGTACATGGTTACGGCTGTTTTGAAGTTCCTCCTGGGTTCTTGTAAGAGCATCATTCTGTCTATAAGTCAAAGACAAAGCGTTCTTATACTCCTCGTTAACCTTTGTAAGTGACGACTCGACAGACTTCAATTTCTCTTGTAACAACTCGATCTCCTTAGCGTGGTTATTGGACTTCTCAACAGCGTTCCTGTGCTGCTGTTCAAGATCCTTAACAATCTTGTCATGTTTAGAGTTGAGGACATCAATATCAGCCTTAGTAGCGGCAACGGCGTGCTCTGCGCTAAGGTTGCGCAGCTCCTCTTTAAGTCTGGTCTGTTCTTTTAAAGCGGTTTGTAACTGATTGTGAGCAGTTTCAGCAGCTGATTTCTGGGTTTCATAAAGCTCACGGTACTCGTCTTTACCACTACTGTTGTCATCATTGAGATCTCTTGTTTGGTCGTTCTTTTGAGAACTATTGGAACGATTTGATGACTTGAACTCAGACCACATAGCAACCAGTTTAGAAATATGACTCTGGTCGCTAACTTCAGAAGCAGGACTACTAGGATCACTATTAATATCCTTGCTTGTTTGAGTTTGAGGTCCAGTAGCAGTTGCCAAATGTTTAGCACTGAGATCACTATGAGCAGTTTTAAGCGAATTGTAAGAATTGTTAAGTGCTTCAAGTTGTTCCTCAGCATGCTTTTGAGCAGACTCAGCAGTACGCAGTTTGACTTTAAGATCATTAACTTCTGTTTGAAGAGTAATTGCTCTGTTTACTTGTTCTTTTTGGTCTTCAATAGTCTTACGAGCATCATCAAGAGACTTTTGTTGATCAGTTAACGTGGCCATATGTGTATCCATAACAGATTCCAAATGCTCGCTCTTTTGTTTGAACTCAGTTAATTGTGAATTAAGAGATGTGTTCTTTCTGTTGAGTTGTGCATTAGCATCCTTTAATTGGGCAACTTCTTTTTCAACTTTGATCTTGGCTTCTTCAACAAGATGTTTCTCATTGTCGAAGTCGCGCTGGCGGTAAGAATTCAACTGTTTACGAAGCTGCGCAAGTTCGTCTAAAACGCTTTGAGGCGTGTCTCCAGAACTAGAAGAACTAGTGGGAGTACTCTGAGGTTTAGGTTCTTGTTCAGCAGATTTCTTGGACTCAAATGAATGATGCAAGGGTTCATCAGTGTTGGAATTTGTTGGTGTCAACTTCTCAGCTGCTTTGTCAGTAGACTCAGTCTTGAATTCTTTAGTAGATTCTTTAGGCTCAGTGGAAACAGATTTAAACACGGGTTCGACTCCGGTAGGTACAGGTTCTTTATGAGTTTCCTTGGGAGTTTCCTTAGGAGTTACCGATCTAGAAGGTTCTTCAGAGTTCTCTTTAGATGTGTCTTTAGATGTCTCTTTAGGAGTTTCCGGTCTAGAAGTATCTTTAGGGGTCTCATTAGAAGTTTCCTTAGCAACTTCTGACTGGGTTACCTCTGGCTTGGTAACCTCCTTGGGTGCCTCCTTAAGAACCTCAGGCTCCTCTAACTCTCTAGGTTCACCAACAATAGATGTAGCAGGAGAAGATGTCTTTACAGGACTTGAACTGAGGGTATAATTGAAACTTGCGTCTCCCTTAATGGAATCAGTAGTCATATCCTGGTCTCTCTCAAGAACGCTTCTAGGAGTCTTAGTGAACGAGTTACGGTTTTCAGCAACTGACGAAATAGATGCTTGCTTTTGATGACCCAATGCAGGAGTTAAATTGGCGCTCTTCTGAACTGAACTGATTTCACTAGAAAGTTTAGGATTCTCAGTTTGTTCAGTTTGCTGCTCAGTTTGTTCCTCAGTTTGTTTAGGTTGCTGCTCGCTGTTTTTAGTCTCCTCTGCTACTGGTGATTTAGTCAAACTTGTATCCTTGGATTCAGAAGGGACCAAGTTCTCAACAGAATCGCCGAGGTTTTGTAAAGACAGATTCTTATGAGGATGGCTTCTTCTTAATCCGTGCTTAGAACTCTCAGAATTCTTATCCTGAGTGTCTTGAGTCTCAATTGGTTCACCATGAGGAGGTGCGACAGGAACAGGAGGACCAGTTGGTGCGGAAATTTTGGGCGCAGCGGGGGCAGAAGGAGTAGGAGTTGGTGCAGCGGAAGGAGCGGAAGGAGCGGAAGGAGCAGGAGCTGTAGGAACAGGACCAGAAGAGCCAGCACTAGAAGGAACAGAAGGAGCAGAAGGAGCGGTACCGGCAGGACCAGCAGGACCCGCCGCAGGTGGTTGCGTAGAAACATCACTCAAACTCTTCAAAGGCTCAGGCGTATCATACTTAGCAGCATCCAATTCCTCAAGTTTAGGAGTACGGAACCCCAAATCAGAAGAAGAAACATTATTTTCTGAACCATTCAAAACAGGAATATGTCCAAACGCATCACTCTTTGGAACAGCTGGTGAAACACCGCTAGCCAAACTAGTATTAGAGATGTTTTTATGAGCCTCTGTTAACTGCGGCAACCCCGGGGACTCAGTAGTCTCATCAGGAGGACTCAATGGCATAATAACAGATCTTCTCTTGGCAAACAACATCGAATTCCTGGCATTGGCGTTCATTTTAGCCTGTGTAGGGAAGTTGTCACTAGAATCATTGCCATTGCCATTAATGCCCTCTTCCTGCTCTACCCTTTGTTCTTCAACTGAAGGAGTAGACAAGTTATTAGACTGACCAAGACGAGGAGCAATTGCCATTGGCGAGTTAGGCAATGATCTGTTATCCCCCTGTTCCAAATAAGGCGTGCTTACCGAACTAAGTTCCTCAGAATCCTCCGCAGGGTAAGTAATTCTCGAAACATCTAAAACATAGGCACTATTCTCTTCCTTTGTTCCACCCCAAACCAAAATCTTCTCACCATCAAACGCAGTTAACGAATGGCCAGACCTCGGGGAAGGTCCCGGACCCAAATTCTGGAAAGTGTACCATTTCAACGTAGTCAATTTCAAAGCGTATAATTGGTCGATCAAAACACCCTGACTACTCATGCCACCAAACACATACATCGTATCCTTGATCACAGTAGCAGCATGTCCCTGACAAGGAGCAGGAACAAACCCAGAACATTCTAATTGCTCCCATTGACGAGTCAAAGGATCAAATCTCCAAGTGTCTGAGTACCACAAGTCACCGTTAGCACCACCGAACAAGTACAATTTGTCATTATAAGTAATGACAGTATGATTTGTTCTTGGGGGAGGAGGAGGAGTTGCTGGGTAAACACGTTCCCACCTGCAGTTAGGCGACTTCCAACTTGTTAAGTCAAAAGACCACATATCATCATAAAACTCCTCGTCAACTTGACCACCAAAAAGAAACACCCTGGGTCCGATATTCGACAAAGAGTGTCCGTAACGGCCACAAGGACGAGGACCAACCGGCAAAGCGACGGTCCATTTATGACTCGAAGTGTTCAGCAAGTACAAATTGTCGTCTAATGGATCGGTTTCCTCGATTTTAGTGTCACCACCAAACAAAACATGCGCGTTTCCAATAACCAGAGAAGCATGACCTACACGAGGACCGACTTTAGCGCCCTCAGTAGACAATTTGTGGCCAGTAAGGCGGTTCGTATCAATGACCCACAAATCGTTAAGGATATCCACGTCTCTAATACCACCCAAAATAAACAGTTCGCCGTCTCTAGCGGCTATATAGTTCGCCGAGTGGCCGAATCTAGGAGACGGAGCGGCGTTCTGGATTCTGTAGACACTCCAAGGAGTTCCAGAACTGTGTAAAAGAGGTGAATGGTTGCTCTGAACTGTTTGAGGATCGAGGCTTTTCAAACTGTTGTTGTGCTCGATATATTCTCTGGAAATACGGTGATCAGAATCTCTAGGTGGAACTTGTACACCGGCACTAGTGGGTTTCTGGAAGGTGTCTTGGTAAGCGCCGTTGTGTGTGCCAGTAGAACCGCCAGTAGGACCACCAGATCCGCCAGGAACTCCACCTTGACCACTAGAGGGCCCCTGAGTACCCTGAGTACCCTGTGGACTTCTAGGTGACTCTAAAAACGGACTGCTCAAAGTATTAGGCGTCATTTTCGCGTCCTTTAAAGTCTCCTGTACGTGGCGTGCAGTCTCTCTAATATCAGAGGGAGAATGAAAACTCGACGAAATCGAACTCGGCGTAGTTTGGTTTTGGTTCTGGTTACTAGCAAGAGGCGAAGGCGAGCCACTTTCGGATTTTCCACTTTCGGATTTCCCCGTATCAGACTTATGCCCGCGTTCATGCGAGTGATCCTCGCGTTGCGTGCTTCCTCTACGTTTCTTGTACTTATGAATCAGAGAGGACATTTCTCTAACTGTGGAAACTTTGACTGAAACGTTGGTGGGTGAGTGTGGACGCGTGCTTGAATTAACTAATAAACCGTGGTTAGGGTTATCAATTGATTCACGCTCAACCGTTGACAAAACAAATTGCAATTCCAATCATGGTTACGTAAGCGTAACCGTGTTATTAACGGTATGTTGTAAACACAACACACAGAGTACTGTACGTATATGTGGTTATAAGATGTAGAGTATATAGATACATAGTACGTATGTACATGTACGGTATTTGAGTTACTCATAATGGCAATAGAATAAGAGTGTACCTAGCTCGTGAATTAAACATAAACATAATCAAAGGTGAGCCCACCAGTATGCACAAAATAAATAAATAAGACAATCAATGAGTAGAATGCGCGCGGTGATATTTCAAACCGTTTAAGTTTTTATACCTTTTCCCGCAGATTTCACATTGATACGGCTTGTCCTTTTCCATCCCCATCCCGTCCGGGTATGGCGCGTTAGAAAGGGGATCAATAATCGAAACGCTGCCATCCTCGTTTTGATGCAGAGTCTGATTTTGGTGTCCGTGCTGTCGGTGGTATTTCAACCCGTTTTGATTCTTATAAGTCTTTTCACATCCTATCACCGGGCACTTATATGGCTTGTTCTCGGTTTTGCCGAGCATGTAAAGCTGCCGTGCGGGATCGTCAATCGTGGGCTCGTCGTCGTCGCCGAAGTTTACTCTGTTATTTAAGTTCAAAGGTTGGTGTGATTTCAATGTGGAGATTGGGTCTATTGGATGCGTGCCGTACTGGAACGACGGCGGAGCAAACGGCTGCGGCTGCTGCTGCCTTGTAGAGAACGACCCCAAGGAAAATTGCGGGTCGTCGAGGTCGTTAAGCGCGTTTAAATTGTACTGATCACTGTCAAGAGATGGGTCACCTATCTGGCTGGGATGCGATGTAATAGATTGCGATTTGTTATGCTGTTCGAAGGGGAGAAATACGTCTATTGTGCTTACAGTTCCGATGTTTTGCATACGCCGTATTACTGGCGGCTCCTCGGGGGGGGACGGTGAAATATGCTCTTCTTCGTAGTGTCGTAATAAATCATGTAAAGTCGGCAGCAAATTGCCACAGCAACTGAAATCTTTGCAGAATTCCGCCTCCATTTTCGGGAAATAGTTCGATTGCAGCGGCGGTGTTTGGCCTAGATGGTCGTGGGTCTCTTCGGGTTTAATGTCCGCTAGATGCTCGTGCATCTCGGAGTCCAAGAGCGAGATCGATGAGTTATGGTTTTCGTTATCGTTGGTGTTCTGGTGGTCTTTAGTGGCCATCAGAACCTCGTCGCGTAGCCACGATCCGACGGAGGCTCCACCCCACGAAATGCCACCTAAACCTTGAGAATGAGCAAGACTCTCTCTGGATATTTGTATAGGTACGCTAGAATCGTTACCGTTGTATATTGGAATCGCGCTGCTCATGTTTGCCACTTCAAGATGTGGAGCAATCTGCTGTTAAATCCTAAACGGTTCAAAAATGGATAATTGACAAACCAGTGTATCAGGAGACACCAATTACAAATACCTCAGAGGGAACCCTTACCTTGTTTAGCTTAATAATAAATATTTCCTAATGAGTACCCTAACCTTGAATTTATGTTGTGGTTAGCTCACTACCGGCACGTTATGTGCCACTGAAACTGGGGCGATAACACTGAGTGGCACTGAGTGGCACAATGTTGCACAGTGTTGCACACGCTGCGGCACTGATTATATTGTAAATAGTGGCAATCGATATTTTTATGATAGATAGATATGTATAAACATTTATACAGATAGATATGTATAGATACATTTGTGTAGATATGTATAAATCACATTAAAAACTCCGTGCACAGATATAAATAAACTGAACTCTTTTGAAACATATTCATGTAAATTATTTAGATTACTTAGTTAAGTTTACAAGTCATCATGGCTCTCCGTATATATATGCATGATTACTTCAGTTCATACAGGTAGAGATGCATAAACACATACCCTAAAACAGTGAACAGAACTACAAGCGAGATCACACCGACCAAATCGCAATTTACTGCTTGGGTGTTAAATCCAAAGGCACTTAAAATAGCACTGCCGGGAACTTCGATTTTTAAACCGAATTTATCCTCAATTAGTGTAAGCGAGCTGACTTCATTAACCGACAGCGTTTCGTATGCATAATGGTACATTGACAGGTACTTGAAAACTGAAAAATACACTGGCAGACTTTCTTGGTTCAAAAACAATCCTGCAAACAAAATTCCGAATAAAATTGCCATTGACGATACCAACGACGCAACTCCGGTGTCTAAAACAAGAATTGAAACCATCATTGTTTGAAGTGCTGCACAGGTGTTGAAAACGACAAGTACTAGGAAGAACACATAGGGGGCCAAAGATTCGGTGTTTAAACCGACCATGGGGTAGATAATAAGACCCATAACTAGGGGAGGGGTGATTCTTAGGGGGATAGCGTCCCAAACTAAATTGGAGAGATAGTATGCTAACGGATGGTAGTAACCGTTAGCCCGCTCGCTAAGGAACACTGACCGACGTTTGGCAAATAATGCGATCTCGGTTAACGACGAAAAACCCAGCAAGGCCAAAATGAAAAAGAATAAACCCAACCTATTTTGAAACCCGGAAATGCTGTTATCAACATTATAGTAAAGAATACCACATAAAAGGCCAGTGCCAATAGCAATACCGAAATGTGTAAACAAAACTTTCGGATCTCTAAGTAAATCGTTGCAAAACCGAATAGATAATAATTTGGTTTGGTCGAAAAAAGTGGGGCGACGGAATTCCGCAGATCCAAAGTCTAGAGTTTGTGTAGTGCCGTTCTCGATTTCGTCTTCTAAAACGGAGGCATAGCGGCTTTCTTTGAACTGTAATGCTAGTTGATCTATGCCGTACAAAGGTGGGGGGACTACAGCGGTTGTAGTTGCCATATCTTTAGCTGTTTGGCGTGAAATTTGGTCACGATGGTACGCAAAGTCTTGCCATTGGTCAACGGGTTCTACATCAAATGGCTGTGTGTGAACAGTAGGAATGCAGCCGCCCTGTTGGTCGACAGTATCGCTCAATTCAGCGTTCGCATTTGCATTTACCTCGGGTACCTCATTTGTACCCACTCCTACCTCTGGAATTGGTACATGTGGCCCATCAGTGTACCCTCCATCCATGCTCAAATCAACAATGAAATCAGCAAAATTATAATTAGGAGGACACTCATGTCCAATACTCGCGAAATAATTATAACCATTTTCACAATCACCAGTATAAACAACTTTACCATCAGCCAACAACATGATCTTATCGAACAACGACACAATATTAGACCTCGGTTGATGAATCGTAAAAACGATTGTACGGTTAGCACTCTTCGCTAACTGCATTAAAGTTTCAACAACCGCAAAAGCATTAAACGCATCTAAACCAGATGTGGGCTCGTCTAAAAACAGGATACTAGGACACGTGACAAGTTCACAAGCAATTGATACTCGACGTTTTTCACCGCCGCTTAGCCCGTGTCTGATTTGCGTATTACTGAGTTTATCAATTCCTAATTCGCTAAGAGTTTCTAAAACTCGCAATTCTTTAGCCTCCTTGGACATCGTTTTAGGCAGCCTTAACAATGCACTGAACATCACGTGTTCAAAAACCGTTTGGGTATCAACTAAACACGAATCTGTTTGGTCAACAAACCCAATCAATCTCTTCAATTTACTCTCACTTTGTAATTCTGAATCGTTAAGAAAGACTTGTCCACTTAATTCGCCGCGTTTGTGCTTAGCAGCTAAGATTTCCAGAAGGGTGGTTTTACCAGCACCTGATCCACCCATAATCGCCAGTGCATTTCCAGGTTCAACGGCTCCACTAACTGAATTCAAAATCCATTTGCCGTTGATTTCATAATTAATGTTTTTAAAAAACAGTCCAACGGGGCTTGTGCTTAGAATTGGAGCCTCAATTGCTAAACCGTTAGCATCACCAGGTGATGATGACGTCACTAACGACTTTCTGGACATCGATCGTAAACCTCTGAAAATGGCATAGAATATCATCGATGCGATTGTGGCGGATACCAACGACGTTTTCCAATTGAAATTCGTGTTAGTAGGAGGCTCATAAGTTGGCAATTGACTATAATGTAAACACTCAGATGCACTGCATTGCAGTTCAATAGTCTTATCCCCCACTAAACTCTGAATGAATTTGTTCATTTCTGGTTCGTCAAAAGTACATTTTCCATCCTGATTGCAGTTTAAACTGCCAGGTCCACGTACAAACCCAGTAAGCCACCTGCTAATATCAATAGATCCGTCCCGACCACAAAGCAGTTCACCAGGCTGGCACTCACAATGGACGTTTTTACATTTATAATTCAATTTGTTGAACTCACAATCGTCAAATTTACAAAAGAAACTCTCGACTTCGTCGACCCATAACTGGAAGTCACATGACGAAGTGTCCTGGGTACACATAAATGTAGCCTGTGCTTTTTTGCCCTTCAACAATTCCACAAGCTTCTTATTAGTGACATCACAACTATGGAAGTTTTGAGAAACTAATTCGCCGCCAGTAAAACATCGTGCAGCATCACTATGTCCTACTGGCATAAACGGTGCACACGCATCATTTGTAGAGCACATATTACAGTTGATACCCTGCCAGCCTTCATCGCATTCACAAGACTGATTATACGGACGTAAAGGGCGTTTTGTTCCTAAAGGCAATGAGCCACAAACAGGCTGACTGCAGTTAGCACCACCGAATCCATTAGGACATTCACACAGCCCCGTGAATTCGTTGCAGTCTGAAAAATGCAAGCAATGGCCGTTAGTCGCGCAATTGAAACATTCTTGAGCTAAACAAAGCTTTATAAAAAGCGCAATTGGCAGTAACCAGTACATTAGCCTAACGGTTAATGCGTAGTTGCGTGATTGCGTAAACAGATTTGTAATCGAAGTGTGGATCTACATCTAGCCTACATCTAGCCTAGCGTGGTGTGATGTGATGCATTGGGTGAGTAAGGGAAAGGGGAACATGCTTATTTTGGGTTGCCCTTAACCTACTCAGCCAGCGTTTGAAACATAATAAAATTAGTACAATTTCAGCGTGATCTACAGAAGACCACACCACACACGCACTGCAAAGAAGTACACCACGAAGAATTCAACGACCGCTTGCACAACTGTAAAATAGGTAAATAATTGATAAATGAAAATCAATCCAAGAAGACCACCGAAACAACAAATACCCTACCAAAAATTGCTAGGCATTCTCATGCTAACGGCCACATGGACATTTGTGCTTACATCCCTATACTTTATGTACGACCCCTCTCCAGCACCCACAAACTACTTACAATATGAATTAGAGACCGGGTTCCCAATACGCACGTACCATGTATTACTAATAGTAGTACTCCCAGCGTTTTTATGGTGCTGGATCATTCTGTCATGGTTGGGAATGAAATTTTTCACTCATGGCTAAACAAGAACAATTGCATAATTTCCGCCCACATTTCCATTGTTTCCCAATCTAAATTCAAAGCATTGTCGTCTAAAGTATGCCAAAAATCAGGGAACCTCGCTGGCATTAAATGCAAGACACGTACTTGACGTTCCACATACGGCACGTGATCATCTTCAACAAGATGAGCTAAATGGGACATATCCACCCCGCCCACTAAGTCGCCCACTGAATCGCTTCCCGTATGGGTTCCCATATGGGTTCGCATATGGGTTCGCGCATTTGACAGTAACTTCTTGTTTATTTCAGCGAGTTCATTATACAAATACCTTGTATTTTTATACCATGACGGAATCGGCTCCCTTTGTTTATAACCAAGTAAATCAAGTAATACTAAAGTATTAGGCAGCTCGTCCCTTTCCTGTTGGTAAGCAGCGAGCGCTCTAGATCCGTATAAACTATCCTCTTTAGACCAATTCTCAAAAGCCTCCTCACCATCAAAAAACACTAAATCAAATCTTCTTTTTGGATGCCTTTTTATAGATGCTAAATGTAGTAATAATGCACATGGAAATGCGCTGTCAATTGCACCAATGAACCCCTCGGGTTCGATTTTAGAATCGTAGTGAGCTGCCAGCGTTAAGCGTGCTTTCCCTGGTTTACCCTGTTTACCCGATTTAGCGTGGTTTGCTGCACTAGCAAGAATATTCGTCATTTCAATCCTTCCCTTTGGCGTTTCAGCATTGAATTTATGCAATTTCACATCCCATCCGTACATTTTCAAATGCTTGATTATATGTTCTCTAGCCATTTGAGATCCGTACGTGCCAGGAACTCTAGGTATTAACAACGGCGTTAACAAAGCCCCCCCGATAGGATTCAAATGCCGAGAAATAACACTTGTTTGGAAATGTTTAAACATAAACACAGCAACGAGAATCAGCAAAACTGTCACAATGTTTCTTTTCATCTGTATATAAATAGTGCTATCTATACATGCACTTATATAAGTACTTTGCACATCTATGTAACGTAATATATAATGGGATACACATCATTTCCACCCTTTAAGGAGTCTAACGATGCAATTGAACAGCGTAATATATTCTTAAAAGCAGTTAATTTAGCGTCGAATGTTTTACAAACATTCAGGAAGGAAGACGACACCCCCAATACTCCTAAACTGCAGTTGCCAGATGATCCACCAAGCGTAAGCGCATTGACAGCAGCAGACACGTCCACAGCTTTACCCACAGCACCACCTGCTACTCCTGCAGTGTCTGCACCTGCTGTGGCGCCTACGGCTGCACTCAATATATCGCCCAGCTCTAATGCAACCGTACAAATAAGCACAGAAACAGCAGTACCCCATCTCCCGCCCCCCCCTTCCTCACTTTCACTGTCAATTCCTCAACCGTTAAACGATACTGACTCGATTCTATCTTTCAATTCGAAATCTGCGTCTAAAGTCTACCTAAACCTCCAAATTTCCAAGAACAAGACGCAAAGAACACATCAACAACTCAATAAAGAGTTCTGGATGAAAGACGACAACGCAATTTCATGTTTTCAATGCAATAAACCTTTTACAACTTTACGTAGAAAACATCACTGCCGGATCTGCGGTCAAGTTTTCTGTTCTCAATGTACTCGAATTCTGGACGGCAAGGATTTCCAGGTACGGAAGTCGAAAATCAGGTGCTGTTTAGAATGCGAAGAGTCTTTTAATGCAAACTCAACATCTGAGTCTGAAATTGAGGACCCTGAGGAGGTTAGCAGTAGCGCAAATATGACTATGAGTGCGAGTTTCAGGAAGTCGGAAACTTCATCATTGAATTCTTTAAGTTCTGGGTCGAGTAAAGACGAGATTTACTCGACACATGCGTCTCCTAGTCATAGAGAAGACTCGTATACCGCCAGATCGTTTTTGGAAACGTCTAAAAGGTCAGTTTCACAGAGCAATCTAAGGGAGTTAGCTGGTAATATCAGTGCTAACATGAGTGCTAATATGAGTGCCAACATGAGTGCCAACATGAGTGCCAACATGAGGACATCTAGAACTGGAACTGGTTTTGCCAGTGGCACTGGAGCTAACACTGGAACTGGTGGTTTTGGCGGCACCGCCTCTGGTGAACCAGACACATTCCCTCAGAGCACAGCTATGTTCCCAAACTCGTCAACAATCGAGCTTAACAACGCGTCACTCGAGTACCTCACACTTTTTCTTGACCAAATCCTTAGAGACAGTCAATTAGAACCTCAAGAATGGCGGCATATCGTGGAAACACCCCTGCATCAAGTAGCCACTGGCCTTCATTTGGAGTTGAATGGCCGGATTTCACCTCGAGATTGGGTCAAGATCAAGAGGATTCCAGGCGGAAAACCTGAAGATATCAATTGTATTAACGGAACTGTGTTTACGCATTCATTAGCGAGATCTACAATGCCCTCTAAAATCATGAAACCGCGTATTTTGTTGCTGGCGTTCCCTATTGAGTATACCAGACAAGACAAGTACATGTCGTTGGGTCCTATTTTAGCGCAAGAAGGCGAGTACCTCAACAAACTAATTGCTAGGATTGTCAATTTGAAACCCAAACCGAACCTCATTTTAAGTTGTTCAAATGTCTGCGGTAAAGCAATTAATATGCTGGAAAAGGAAGGGATTGCACTGGCGCATAACCTCAGGGAAACGTCGTTGCAAAGACTTAAATACTTGACGAACGCAGACATCTTGATTTCTCCAGATAAGCTGAGTTTATCGCCGTCAATTGGAACCTGTAAATATTTTGAAGTGAAATCATATTTGCAATTGCCGGAGAATACTGTGAAAACATTCTGTTTTTTCTTTATAAACCAGGATAAACCGGGCAGATGTGCCTTAATCAGAGGTGATGCAGAGATTTCCAGTACTTTAAAGATTGTTATGGAGGTAATGACGGAGATTTGCTATAGTTTAAAGGCAGAAACAGCGTTGATGAGGGATCAGTTTGCGTTGCTGCCGGCCAGTATCTCCCGGTTAGGGGGGGACCAGGGGCCACAAACAGTGGGACCGAAGGTGCCACTGGTAAAGCATAAGGAGCATGAAGAACATGGAGAACACGTAGATCAGGAACGTGTAGAACATGTAGCACACGAACACGATAAAATTCTGTCCTCTTCCCCCTTTGTTAACTACGGCACCCCCTTCCTACTCCAACACCTCCAAAATCTCAACAATCAACTCCGTCAATTAGACATAACTTACCACAAGACAGACACCCCCAACAAAAAATGCAAATACATTCTAGCACGTCAAATCCACGAGATAACCTCACAAATTGATTATACGTCTGTCGAATGGCACTACTTCGAGAGTTTGAACCCCTACATTTTCAATCCATCATCTCATCAAAACCTACTTGTGTCTTTCAATCTTGTGTGTATCGACACATTAACGCCCTGTATTGGTCCTGAACTTGAACTCATTGAATTTTATCTGAACACTGATGAAACTCTTGGCCAGTTTATTGAAAACATTATATCGGACTGCCTCCTTTTGTGTCCTGAAGGATGTGGTCATAAAATGATGGAACATTATAGGCAATACTCTAATGGTAACGGGTCAATAATCTTCCAAATCAGCGAGTCAAATGCTAAACTTCAAGGACTGGAGAACAGTATTTTGATGTGGAGCGAGTGCCAACAATGTAAACAACGCTCACCAGTTGTTCCTATGAGTTCAACAACGTGGAAGTACTCGTTCGGTAAGTATTTGGAGCTGAGTTTCTACGGCGAGCACTTGAAAATGCGTGCTTCTTCATGTACTCATAACATTTACAAGCAACATACGAGGTATTTCGGATGGAAGGGGTTTGTTATTAGCGTTAAGTTTGAAAAGATTGAGTTGAATGAGTTGTCGGGGCCGTCAAAGGAAGTGCTTTGGGATCCGGTTGTGGAAGTGCAAATGAAGCAGCAGACTTTGAACACTTTAGAACAGCAAATAATGATGTTCTGTTCTAGTTTGAATGATGCAATTGACAGGATTTCTAATGAAGGTTTAGACGAGGACACAACATCGAATTTGAATATGAAGATCAAGGAGTTGAAAAAGAGGACATTTATGGACCAGAATTTGTTGCTCCAGAGGTTGCACTCATTGGCTAGTGCCTCGGTGGAGTATGATTACTTGTCTTTGTATTCAACGCTTGATTTGTACCAGAAACTGACTGAGCAGTGGCAGAATGTGTTCAATGAGATCGATAATGAGTATTTTCCCACGGAGAGAGATATTAAGAGAGTGAGTGTGCAGCATATAATGGGACTGGGGACGGCAGGTTTGCCGGGAGTGGCTACAGGAGGATCAACGGAGGTACCAGGTGTATTTAATGAGCCAACAAATGTACCAAATAGTGCACCTACTGGGCAAACAAGTGGTGTACATGTGCCTGATAATGTACCTGTTCCTGTGTCTGTGCCTGATGTGACTGATGTACCCACTGATGTTCCTGTACCCACTAATGTTCCTGTGCCTAGTGCTATACCTGTGCCTGATGCACCTGCTGGCGCATCTGCGGGCACACCAGTGCGCCTCTTGAAATCCAAAATAGGCAACAATATCCGCATTTCACTTCCCGAAATAGTCAGTCCGAGATCTTGTCATTACGATTTAGAACAACAGTACGCTAAACTAAGCATGGAATTCGAAAAAGAGTTTTCCAAAGAACGCAGTCAGTTCAGGTTCAATGACAGTTCAATTGCTAAAACGACGTTTCCTGTTGCTGAGGTGTTTGAAGATGTTTCTGATGATCACCACGATATATGGCCAATTGCAAGATCTACTTCTTCTCCAGAACCATCCGGTACCGATGCTCATGGTCAAGTGAGCATCGATACAGGTGGATTGCCTAAGGTGGAAGTGACTAACACTGATTTAGAAAGAAAAGACAGTGATTTACAGGGTGAAGATTTCGGTAAACAAACTGCTAAATCTTTGGCGAGTTTCTGGGCTCAAAGGTCTACTTCTAAATGGAGTGGAATTCGGTATATGCTGAATGAGGGGGAGCATCACTTCACGAACTCACCGGTTATTCTTAGAGAAAATGAGCCGAGCTCTTTGATTGCTTTTTGTTTGTCTTTGCCGGATTATAGAGCGAGGATGGAGAAGCATTATCGTCGTGATGAACATTGTGAGCGTAACGATGAGCATAAGGGCACAGATAGTATTGCTGATGGTGCTAATGGTAGTGTCCCCAATAGTGGTGCTGGTACTGGTGGCACCGCTGACGCAAATATGGACACTGGAGCTAACGCTGATGCTGATCTTGGCTCTGTGCTTGAAAAAACAATGCTGCGCTCAACAGGCACTCACATGCGCTACCATTTCAACACCTCTGATATCAAAGTTTCCTGTAAAATCTTCTTTTGTGAACAGTTTGACGCTTTACGACGTACATGCATGCCCGATGATAAGTTCATTCAAAGTCTTTCCAGATGTACATCATGGGGCAATTTAGGAGGAAAGTCGGGATCTGCATTTATGAAAACTTTAGATGAGAGGTTCATTTTAAAAGAGTTAAGTCATGCTGAATTCGACTCGTTTGCTAACTTTGCTCCTTCGTATTTTGAGTATATGGCTCAAGCTTTGTTTCATGATCTGCCAACTGTGCTCGCTAAGATGTTCGGAGTTTACCAAATCGTTATTCGCAGTTCTCAGGGGACACAGCCAGTTAAAATGTATGTCGTTGTGATGGAGAACTTGTTCTATGGCTCTAAATTTACGAAGTTCTTTGATTTAAAGGGGTCAATGAGGAACCGGAAAGTTACAGAAACAGGCAAGGAAAACGAGGTTTTGTTGGATGAGAATATGGTTGAATATATCTATAACAAACCTTTGTTTGTAAGAGAGCATTCAAAGAGGATGTTAAGAGCAAGTTTGTATAATGACACTTTGTTCTTAACAAAGATGAATGTCATGGATTACTCTTTAGTTATTGGCGTTAATACTGAAACTAACAAGATAGTTGCTGGCGTTATCGATTATATCAGAACTTATACTTGGGATAAAAAGATAGAAACCTGGGTGAAGGCTCGAACTGCTCCTAATAGCGTTAAGGAACCAACGGTTATTTCTCCTAAACAGTATAAGGGGAGGTTCAGAGAGAGCATGGAAAGGTATTTTGTTATGATTCCTGATTGCTGGAGTCAGCAGGTGAATGAGTAACGAACGAACGAAGTGAACAAATGAATTGAGTTCACGAAGTGAGTCAGTCTTCATACCGTGAGCATCTGTGCCTAGTCCACTTGACCACTATATCTGTATACTGCGATTATATTTAGTAAGTCTACCTAGTCTATTTAGCATGAGCAAATGTAGTGAGTCCTTTCAGTTTACGTAGCGTGAGCGCATGCGTGAGCGCATGCGCGTAGTAAGTATGAGAACACTACGTATGTAATGTAATGAGCATGTATGAATATCGTGAGCATGTTGAGCGAGTGAGCATATGAGTGAGCATGTAAGTAAGTGAGTGAGCATATGTGGTGAGCACGTATGAACACATGCATATAGGGTGACCATGCAGGTTAATGCAAGCCTTGTATACATGCGAGTATGCGCATGCGTATATACGCGCATACACGCATATGTAGGAACGCGCATATGTAGGGGCACTCACCTGCGTGATTTATAGACCTTGATAACACGCCTTAACTCATCCAAAGTAATTGGTTTCACAAGAACTTCTTCCATTCCAGCACGTTTACAAGAATTAGAAGTTTCTGTATCGCTATACCCAGTTAATGCCACAATTGGGTAAGAGTATCCAAGGTTAACTCTAATGATTTGGGTTGCCTTTAACCCATCAACAATTGGCATTGACATATCCATGAGAATAAGATCGTAGTGGAATCCATTAATAATTGATTTTTCCACACACTCAATTGCTTGTTGACCGTTATCAGCAGTATCTGTGTGCAGTACTCCAATCTTTTTAAGAAGTTGAACCATGATCTTTTGGTTAAGTTTGTTATCTTCAGCAATCAAAATCTTAGTACTGGCAAATGCCTCTGGGTTATCATCGTCCATACTAAGTAACCTTTCTTGAGAAGCGTGTCTAATATGAGCTTCTGATGGATCCTTCATAATAATTGAAGACTCGCTGTTATTACGAGTATTAGGCACTGACTGGTCAGGTTTAATGAAAAACAGCAGATTGCTAGTGAATGTAGGCTCAAATCCATCAGAATGAGTGGTGATTGGCGAACTTGGTTCACGTTCTGTTTCCACATGATTTCTGTCAAAAATAGATTCAGGAATATCATAAACCCAAGTTACTGGACTGTTCAAACTGAACTTTCCGGTTTTAACGCTTTCTAATTCAGTGCTGTGACTTCTAACACTTGCCGAAGAATTGACTCTGTGCAAATACTCATTAGAGTTATTAGATTGTGATCCGTTTCTTAACAAACGAGAAACTTGACTTGACTTAGCAGAGAACTGGTTACGGTTACCAGTTGATGCAGAATGGGTATGCTTTCCAGACCTGTTAGGAAACAAAGGCAGATTCGTTAATGATAAGTTAGTGAAGTCCTTAGAACTGCGTTCAACTGGCATTAGTAAATTAACCACTCCCGGTGTATCACTATTCGTATAGTAAACATCCGGCACTTTAAACCCCAATGGCGGACCCAAAAAGTTTCTTGTAAACGGCGGCGAGATCATCTCAATTGGTGCCCTGATAATCACACAAGTGCCGACTGATTTACAGCTGTAAACACTGACGTAACCTCCAATACCATCCGCCAGCTGCTTAGAAAGCGCCATACCTAAGCCTGCACCTCTATATGTACGACGCATAGGATCATCGCCCTGTACAAACAAATCAAAGATTTTTGACAATTGTGATGGCGACATTCCAACACCACAATCAGCCACTATAATTTCCATAACTGCATTCGGAGAGAAGTCCTGTTTTTCATAAACATCTGTTTTGATCTTAGGATCATTTCCGAATGTTCTTAACTGCATAATCACAGCTACATTACCGTTTCTAGGACTGAATTTCATGGCATTCGACATTACTGAAATGCAAATTTGCAATGTATGATCAAGATCACCTCGCAGTTTACAAGAAGCTAATGTTGACGGGTTGACTGCCAATGCAAACGAACTTGTGATTTTAGCAGTACGAGATCTGAAAAGTCCAGGAAGTGTTTCGAAAAATGAAGTTGGTGTGAACTCTCTAACTATAGGATCAACACTCACTAAACTCTTAGACAGTTCAAGCAACTCGTTAAGCAAGTCCATGAGTGTTTTACCGCTCTCAATGATCAGCCTTAACCCGGTTCTTATTTTATGGATGTCGTTTTCTTCAACACTTACTGACGTCAATCCCATAATACCATTCAAAGGTGTACGCAATTCGTGACTGATAACTGCAATAAACTCGGTTTTAGCGGCATTGGCCTTCTCTGTAAGTTCACGTGCAAGTTGGGCTTCCTGAGTACGAATACGTACTTGCTCTTCTAAATCGAAGTACTGGACGTTCAATTGTTCTACCATGTTATTGAACTCGTAAATAAGATCATCAAGTTCGTCTGAGTACCATCTACGCAAAGGTGGAAGTGGTTTAGGTGTTTGGAATCTACCGATTTTCTTTTCTCCGTTATTGCTGTCCACATTGCTGTCCATACTGTTGTTCCCACAATCATGATGATGATGAGGATGACGAGGATGCTCCAATATTTCATACTCGTTGTCTTGTGATGTGTCTTCAGTAACGTCAGTCTCCAAATGTTCACCTGGTTCAAACGGATTCTCGTTTATACTTCGTTTTTCATTAACTGATCTTGCAAGAGTGGTTTCCATAGAACTGTCTTCCTCAGAGTTCTGGTCGTCTTCAACAAAGTACATTGGTTGCAGTTTTAAGTTCTGGTAAATAACGTATAATCCACGCGTTTGCCAGCGACTTAATGGAAGGATGATAATGACAACTGCACCTAAAATACCAACACCGACTCCAATAACTACACTTCGTAGTTTAGATGCGCTTGCGAACGCTTCTGATTGCGGGATTTGGACAAAAATAAGCCATGTTTGGTCAAAAACAGATGCGTAGGAGTACCCGATACTCGCTTTTTTGAGGTTAGGTGATCTTGTACGCATTTCCGCAGAGTTAGGTCTTCCTAAACTGAAAGATCCAGAGCTGGACCCTGAATCCGACCCCGAATTCGACCCAGAATTAGAATTGGAAGATGATGAATTCGTTTGTGAATTTGATGCTTTTCTCTGGAACTTATCAATGCCTACTTTGTTACTCTGCGTGTCCTCATTATTCCCAAACAAGTGGTTCTTCAATTTAACATACAAATTCGTGCTCTGGGACCCGCTCCTTGTTGAATTCAAAAAGTTAGCGTCACTAGTATTAACGATTCTAGGGATTACCGGAATGTCCTCCTGTGCAGCAGCTAATGAGTAAGCGTCTAAAACCACCGGAAAATCAGTGATGTTATAAATAACTTGCCGACTGTAATCACTAGTAAATGGAGTAGATGTGATTGGCAAAGTATACGCAAATATTCCAGCGTTAACATTGCCCTTTATAAGTGCGATATCCTGCTGTTTAACAACTAAACTCTCGTACTGGGAGAATGCAAATGAAGAAGATCCAGTATGTAAACTTAGGTTGACACTCAAAACAAATGTTGCGAACCCAGAATAGTCGTCGTTTGTTTGGTTAGTAGCACTTCGTGCAGAATCCAGTGATGTATTTTCAGCGTATTCTGGTGTTCTGCTAACACGAGTTGTTACTGAAAAGTACAAAATCAAAGTGTTCTGATCGTGGACAGAGGGGACTGTTCTATTAGATAACACAGCGTCATGGTTATTCGACAAAGCGTTTATAACTGTGTTGCGGGTTTCATTACTATAAGTAAGCGGGAAAAACTCGCTAGGAAAAAAAAGATTTTGCTGGCCAATTGAGGCTGAATTAGCAATTCGCTGGCGGTAGTAAAACACTTCATTGATGTCTAGATCGTAGAGTTTCATACTTTCGACAGTCGAATAAACAGCGAACTGAATGCTTACTTCTCGTTCTAAATTCGTCCAATCGGACATTGTGATGTTGTTTTTATTTGCAGCCTCGGCAAATGACACTAAACTGCTGGTTGACGCAGCAGCCATGGCGTAGTTACGCACTAATGCAAAGTCTTGCTCGAGTTGTAATGAGATCAGCGTCGCGAAATTCGACAATCTGTTGGTCATTAGTTTTTTAGAGTAGTACCATGTTTGTGTAGCACTTACAACTAGTAAAATGACCAGGGAAACGACGCCAATTGTGAAAATGAGGATCGTGGATTGTAGCCACATAGGAATGCGAATGTACCAACGGCCGGCGGGACCATCACGGCCGATAATTGGTTTCTTAGCTTTGCCGTCCCTCTTCCAAAGGCGCATATTGTGAAGGAGAGTTAGAGGTGTGTGTACTCAATTGTGGTAAAATGAAAACAATATTTGTAAGCAGACCCACACACCAAGCCATCGTAACGCTCTCCTAACCCCTCCTAACGCACGCTCTCCCAGAGCACCCCTAATTCTCCTAGCGCACATCCTTAATGCTCCCAGCGCATACGTAAAAATACACACACACATAGGTAAATAGACACACATACTTAAAAACACAAGTACGTAAATTGATACACATACATGAATAGACACACATACATTAATTGACACAAGTACACATATCCACAGTTATAGAAAAGTACACACATAAACTCATAAACTCATAAACACATAAATACATAAATACACATAGGTGTACCTAATTCATGCGAACACCTAAATCTAATCGATAAAGTTAACCTTCGTAGGACACTAATTTAAGTATATATACCACCCCTCCCAATGCTGAATTCTCAGTATGGACCGAGGATACATTTTAAAACAGCTGAACGATCAAATCTGCTCAACAATTGAGCAACTCAACTCTATTATTGACTTCGGTATATCCGTTGAAGACGAGGTAAGACTTGAGTCTAGCTATCAGGTGATCCTTGACGAACATATTTGTGCAGTTGACGAGTACAAAAAGAAATTGACGTATTATAGAGATGCTTATAATGCACTTAGTGTCAAAATCAAAGAACGCGCGCAGTCTGAATCCAAGCAAATGAGAAGATTATACACTAGACTGCAGCGCACATACACAGTTAAAGCATTATTAAACGATATCCCAGCTTCTCCAATTCCATTATGGGATATCCCGTTCGCGTTTGATATTCCTCAAAGTACTTTGCCAGTTTATAACCACCCGAAACTGCGGAACCCCCACGGGTTTGTTAATAACTGCCGTAAGTCAATGAAACATTTCCATTTCAGAGCTCATTGGAGCACTTCTAAGGCAGAAGTGCATTTGAAGCAACTGCGTGAAGAACTTCAGTTGTACGAACGCAAGAGCATTGAGTTCCAGAACACGTCAACTAAGGCTAAGGCTAATATTGAGAGCGCACAGCGTGAGATCGAGGCTCAGAGAATGTTGCTCACTGATTCTCCACCTCACCATATTTGGAGAGATGCGTATGTTTACTACGCTGAAATGGTACGCCAGTGGTTCATGGATTTCCAAGACGAGTGTTTTACTGAAAGACACTCAAAACCTAGCATTATGAAACTGCCGGAAATAACAGCACCAATTAAAAGCACCGACACTGAGTGGATTCCACGTACTGCTGCAAGCTATTCTAAATACAGCAAGGAAGAGAGTTTAGAGGACAGGCTCAGTAGGCTGGATTTAGAGAAGGTTGTTAAACCAGCGAAATCCATGAACTTCGCGCCTAGATCCTATGAAGATTTTGATGCAGATACTACGAATTTGGAAATCAATATGTATAAACCGTGCTTGAGTGTGACTGCTTTATCTCAATTGCGAGAGTCAGTTGATGATTCTGAATCAAGCTCGATCTATGAAAACGAAGAGGTTCTGACTCCTATTACTCCTATTGATGATGACGACGGGTATACGAAACAGTACTCTAATTCGTTTTCTAATGGTTTAGAAAGTACATATTGCTAGATACATGCATAAGTTTGTGTGGTGGATACATACACAAGTGTGTGGTGACTGGTAGGTTTTATTATTAATATATATATATACACACAGATTAATTACCAACCACCATTTTAAAGTACTAACTACTACCTGCTACCTAAATAAAGACCAATGCAGTTAGTGCGGTTTTTAATGAAACTCAAATCTGAGTATGTAAGTATTGATTTAAAAGACGAGACTACAATTTCAGGTACTGTAATGAGTGTTTGTCCACGTATGAACGTCGTTTTAAAGGACGTAAAAATGATATCTCCTGGTGACGAAATGAGTACTATGGACAGCATTTCAGTCAGAGGCAGTGCAATCAGACAAATTCAGCTTCCAGATGCATTACCATTAGACAATTTGATTACATTAGAACAACGTAAACCAAGTTCAAAAAGACGTGAGTTACCACCATCTAGAGGCAGAGGTGGATCAACACGTGGAAGAGGACGTTTACCAACTAGAGGTGGTAGAGGTGGAAACTCCAGAGGCCGAGGTGGAGCTGGTCGTGGAGGAAATAGAAATAATAAAATTGATATGAGAGCACGAGGCAGAATACACAAACGACCGCAATAAACACAATTTAATATACAAAGTGTAATTGTATTTATGAATATATACATATGAATCAAATACGTTTCGGTTACTCGGAATCTGAATCTGAATCTGAATCTGAATCTGAATCTGAATCTGAGTCCGATTCTAAAGGTGATTTTCGCACTTCTAATCCAGCATCTTCTAATACCAGCCTTGAAGGCAGTTTCGGTAACGTCAGCACACCACCCCAACTTTCGTTTACAAGCAGGTCATCCACAAACTCGTCAATATGACTTAAAGTATACACACCATTCCGTAATACTCTTAGTTTTCGGTAGTCCAATAGTTTAGGTTCTAAATAAGTAAACACTTTAAACGCATCGTATTTCAGTCTGATAAACAGAATCGCCACACAAGTTAAATACTTGAAATATTTCTGGTTCAAGAATTCAAGCACAATTGCCAGATCTGGATTTATCAGCGTTAATTTATAAACTAGAACTAAGAAATTTGTAGGTTTATAATTTTGGTTAAAAACGCCGATTTCAGTTAATTCTGCACACTCGTCTAGAAATGTCAGCAGATCCATTCTGTAGCATTTAGTACGCCAGTACTCGCTTTCTAAAATTCGTTGTTTAATTATTCTATCCATTGTTAGTTATACACCATATCAATATAAGAAGTAAACTGGTATATATAGACAAGCTTTCTGTTGTTTTTATCTAACTTTCTATCTTCTTTTGGTTTGTAAACCTTCTCTTAGTCACTAACATTTTCCCTGGATTACTAATCTCACTATCTAGTCAGGCTATATTTAGGATTTCATTGTTTACTAAATTACCACACTGATGTGGAACAGAATTAAAGGCCAAGTACTGCGAGGCCGCGAAGATAAAGACGAGGATCCGCAAAACACTATAATTAGCAGAGCATTGCTGAAATTCTACGCTCCAGAAGTTCCTCGATGGCTTTCCAATGTCAACCCTTCAGGAGACACTTATCAATCATCAGTTTCAGTTTCAGCATCAGCAGCATCTTCAGCATCCACGTTCAGCACTCAACGATCAACAGATTCACGACGTACATTTGACAGAAGTGACAGGTTTAGAACGGCGTCGCCTGTCAATCATGTTGAACAGAAACCGGCTGATTCTAAACCACGTAGTGGATTAGCCAGTAAATTAAAGAATACGCATTGGTAGCATAGTATTACAGAGAAATAAGAAATTTAAACTTTTTAAAAAAACGGGATGTTATCTTTTAAAAAAAAGAGAAATTAATAGTTATAGTGTGTGTGGGGTTGGGGTTGGGGTTGGGGTTGGGGTTGGGGTTGCTTAACATTCAGTGTTAGCTTAGTTTTATTTCCAGCTCAACTTAAGTGTTAGTTTAGTTTTCTTTTTGAACAGCTCTGATAGCATTCTCGAGGATGTCCAACCCCTGGTTAACATCTTCTTTAGTGATGTTCAAAGGTGGAACAATTCTCAGGGTATTAGTACCACAGGTGATCACAAGCAAACCGTTATTGCGAGCGTACTCAACGATTTTAGCCGGACTTTGGTTCAACTGAATACCCAAAATTAATCCACGTCCTCTTAATTCAACTACAGTGTCGTATTCTTTAGCCCATTTTTCAACTCTAGTGCGAATTTGTCTGGATCTAGCAGCCACGTTACTTGCGAGCTCAGCAGTATCAATTCTGCCGATGACATGTAAAGCAACCTTAGCAGCCAGAGGGTTACCACCATAAGTAGTTCCATGATCTCCAACCTTTAACGAGTCATTGACCTTATCACTGACTAATGTAGCACCGATCGGGAATCCATTACCTAATGCCTTAGCCATAGTGATGATATCCGGTTCGGCGTCCTTGCCAGCAATGGTATGAGCCCATAAACTGCCGGTACGGCCTAATCCACATTGGATTTCGTCGTAAATCAAGATTGCGCCAACTCTGTCACACTTTTCGCGCAATTGCTTGAGCCATGCAGCTTTACAGGCGTTAACACCACCCTCGCCCTGAATTGGCTCCACAATAACACCACAGGTGTCTTCGTTAATCAGATCCAAGGCACTGTCGGTATTAATCTCGCCGTAGGTGAAACCAGGAACCATTGGCGCAAAGGGGGCTTGGTATTTAGGGTTGCATGTAGCGGTTAGCGCACCGTATGTACGACCGTGGAAACCACCTTTAAAGGCAACAATACCATGCTTGTTAGCACCGTGCAAAAGTCCGTATTTTCTAGCGAATTTAATTGCGGCTTCATTGGCCTCAGAGCCGGAGTTACAAAGGAAAACTTTGGACGCTTGTTCCATAGCTCCACTCTTCTTCGTCCGCTCTACGAGCTCCTTACTCAGTTCGGGGGCCCATTCGTTATAGTAAAGGTTAGAACTGTGCATTAATTTTTTGGCTTGGTTGGAAAGAACTTGAGCTACTTGATCGTCGCTGTGGCCGAGTGCAGTGACTGCGATGCCAGCAGTGAAATCGACATACTCTTTACCTTCGCTGTCCCATAACTTGCTGCCTTTGCCTTTTACAATTGTCATTGGTGGACGAGAGTATGTTGTTGCCATGTACTTCTCGATGCTCGTGGAAGCAAGCCTCATGGCTTGTTTGGAAACGCTGCTAAATCTCAACATCCGGTGTTTAGTTACTAAGTGTGAAAGAGTCACTTTATATTGGGGTGTGTGGTTCTTGGTTTAGTCATTAAAACGGTGTTCGATCTCCCAGAAGTGGTTAGATAAGATTAGAAGGACTAAAAGTAATAATAGTCATTGTTCTTAGTCTTAGTGTTGGGGGTCCCTGCAATTTGTGGGGGGGGGGGGGGGGAAGTAAATTTTGTGGAACCCACACCACTTCGTGGGTTATCTAGTTCTTCGTATTGTATAGGTAAATCTTCTGCATAGCATGCATTAAATCTGGAAAATTAGCGAAATTTTTTCTCAATGAAAGAATCAGCGAAATCAAAAAGTCTGTAATCCTTGTGTTGTTATTGGAAACGGGTTCAGGGAGAGGGTCCTTTTTGGTTTCTGAAATCAAAGTAGAGTATTCATCATCTAATTTTGTGAGTTCGCGTGTAAGCGCAGAGATTTGCCTTTGTTTGAGTTGGATCGTGTCTAAGGAATCTGAGTTGATTTTGTACTCAGTATTTGCAAGCCCTAATTCAGTTATTATGGGGAGAAACTCTTCTTGAGACTGTAGAATATCGTACCACAGGTCAATGTATTCGTTCTCCATGGATTAAGTAAATTGGGTACAATGCGTGTAAGATGATATGATAGTATGGACAATGGATCAGTGATCAATGTTCGTATGCTAAAATGCAAAGGGGGGGGGGGGTCGTAAAAATGTCTTGAATAAATGAGGGGGTCGTTACAATTATAAGACGTATTATCTCGAGCCGAAAGACTACCTATAATAATACTGAGGTTTTCCAAAATCATGTGATTTGTTCCTCAGGATTACCTAACCGGTGGTAGCCCGTACTGGCGAGAATAGAAAACAGTAAGTTCTGTACAGTATAACAATTCATAGTTTAATTGTTTCCAGCTGGTGAATATTAACAGCTTTCATACTTGTTACAACTTTTTTTGTTTTTTTTGTTTTTTTTTTTTGGGTTTTTTAGGTCAGTGAAGTGTTAGATCATCACCAGAAGTCATGGCTCTAAGGTTCATTTATACTTTCTGCACCCTCTTAATAGAGAAGAACCAAGTATAAAATTTAGTAAGTCATGTACATCCTAGGTAAGACACTGCTCTAACGTAACTCTCAGCAGGCTGCCACAATGAGCAGCCTGCTCAATGGGAGAGCGACTGCTGCTGAACAGTGCGTCGTAATTACCCAGGTACAACTAAAGTGGACAGCAGTGAAAATCAATCTTAGTGATTTCGTCTCTATTTATAGTTCTCTGAAACCTCAAACTTTTGCTAGCAATACCTAATCCATTTATACGCCGCAAGTATAACTTGCGCAGCTTAATTAACTTTACCTAACCCAGATATGCACGACCCCTACTGACAGGTCGCTGGTGGAAACCAATAAACGACGATAGTCGACAGTGGTGACTTGTTTATATACGTTATACAAAAGTAGTTTTCAATTGATTTTTTTTTATTTTTTAGTGTTGACACTATACCTGTGTACATTTAATCGGAATACAAATAAGGCTAAACGTAGCGTATGAGCCAATCGAGGTTTCGTGTAGCCGGATTAGTTAAGTTGACGTTTTGCTTTAAACGCCGACACGAGTAGTAAGTACCTCTTACATTGCTGTGTCATGTTACATCTAAAATATAACCCTGCATAATGACTAATATAATATGTATCCACCGTAAAACAACAAATAAACGAGAGAACCGTAAAAACAGAATATTAGTATATTATTTTATTAGTATGTATATTATAGTATAGTGTATAGAATCTATCATTTCAATGCCTTTAAAACGTCATTATAATGGAATCCTGCAAGGAATACCATATATGCTAGTACAAGAATCGATCCCTTGAAATAATTACTGCGGCCCTCGAAATGCACATGGCAGTACAACAAGATGCTAACGACCCATGACCAAGTGTCCCACTTAGGAAACAACAAAATAAACACATAATCTCTTAAAGGCGCTCCTGAAGGCAGCTGTTTAGCATTAGGAATACTGGAAAACACTAATGCAGGAATCTGTAAAAGACATACCTGTAAAGCGTATGCACTACCGATCTCTAAACTCAAAGAAACATTACCGTACATTGCAAACGAAATAGCATTCAAAAATTCCGCAGTATTCGGAACTAAAGCAAAAACGGTGAGGCCTAACATCCGTTGTGAAATATTAACATGCTTTAAGATCCCGTCTACAGAGTTAACCAAGACCTCAGAAATCAAAGCATAAGCAATTGTACATCCAATCAAAATAACATATGACTTTGTGCGATTCCAATTAGCACCCTCCTCTGCATTCTCCTGTTCGTCTTCGTCATTAGTCGCTGAGTTCCAGATATGAGCAGCATGGGTTCCTAAAGTGAACAACAAACCAATAGCATAGGTAATAAACAAACCAATTGCACAGAAAATAGCAAACGGCTTGATAATTTCGACGTACCAAGCGCTGTCCTTAGTGATAGGAACTGTTTGTTCCCAACACGTTTTACCACCGTTAGTACAAACATACTCGCTAGGACCATACAAGCCATGGAACATTGTAGGAGCAAGAACACCAGCTACAGTAAACAACAGCATCGTGGATGTAGCACCAGCACTCTTTGGATTGAACTTCTGCGTTTTGCATTTGAAAGCACCAGCGAACATCGACATACCAGGCATGAGCAGCACACCAGCAAGCAAACTGCCAACAACGCTTCCCTCAACAAGTTCACCCTTCCCCTGTCTCAGTGCCACAGAGTACAAATAAACCTCAACCAAAGTCGAGAAAAACGCATTTATAGTTGCACCCATTGACATCGAACTTTGAGCACTAATACTAGCAACAGATTGCCCAATAAAATGAGCCAAAGGAATAATAGAAACCAACGACAAGAAGAAATGAGTCTCCTCATTCAAAAACTTGGTGAAATACGAGTCAAAAATAGTGAGTAACACAATAGACAGCATATTCAACAAAATGATATTATTACCACCAACAGTATACTTATAGTAAGTTAGACCAAACGCTCTATAAGTACAAACAATAACGCTGATTTCACTGTCTCCACCATTCTCTAAATCACGTTGGAGTCTTCTACCCCTAGAAACACTTAAAGCCAAAGGATGAATACGCAGATGATGCAGGATATGAGTTAGGACTCTGGCCATTGGCACACCAACAACGTTCAACCAACACAATGCAGACACGAACAAAGCCACTGGCGCAATCAAAGTATAATACCCCACAAAAAACACGACTCTAGACACTGACCACTTACCACGACCAAAGAATCTTGATCTCAAATGGACATGTTCACCACTTTGACTAGGCCGCCTTCTATGAGGAGCAAAAAACAAACTGTGGGTATGTAAATGAGTATGGTCAACTGCCTCGCCGTTACTGTCGCCATTGCCAGACTGCCAAGCCATGTAATCAGAAAGCGGTCTTCCATGACCGTCGTCCTCTATCCTGTAATTCTCGTTGAAAAGCAACTGCACAGATTTACCGAACGGAACTAAACAAAAAAGTGCAAGCCCGATCGTAAGTTGTGCATACGCTTTAGCAGCTGGTGTGTCACTTAAAAATGAAATCAATCTTAAAGGTATGTAAACCACTAAAATTGTCAAAAACAAAAGAAGACCAAACGTCAACGTCCAAATCCAGTTCCCAACTTGAACGTACCAAGGCACAAACCTATTCGGTGTAGACAAAATATCGTCGTTTGCGTTCTGATCAACAGACCGTTTCTTTTTATAAAGAGCGGGTTTCCAAACGCGAATACCAAATGGGTGGCTGGAATTGATCGCATTCTGACGTTCTCTAAGTGTGAAACTCTCGTCGGAAAGAACGCTGTGGCGATCATCGGGGGGGGTAGGGTACTCTTGGTCGCTAACTTCGCTTAATGCGTCGTTGTCGGTGCTGAAATGGAGAGGGCGTCCCCTGGGGGGTTGTAATGAATTGCTGTTATCATTGGGGGGCATTTTATTCTGTGTTGTTACAAAATAAGTGTATAAATTCAGTGCTGAAACCGAGAACTGAACGTTAAAAAGCAACGTTTAGATCGACAATATTTTATGAATTAAAAAATTTGAAGTTATGTGTTAAATGGATTTTAAAAAAGCATACAACTAACTATATATAAGTATATATATATGTATACGTATATATATGTATAAAACCAATGTGGATACTTAGCATGTGTGTCTGGTGAGGTGAGGATGCATGACAAATCCTGAAACGCGAATCGTGTTCTATAAATAAACTCGCGCAGAATGAAATTTGCTCACGTGACCAAGCCACCCTGTTCCACATAATAATTTAAGCCTACTCACAACATTGAACCAATCAAACTCGCAGTTTAGCAACAAATAATTTCTACTGTGTTTCATGTGGCCCTGGCTTGGTTTACAGGTTCTGAACCTCGCGAGCGTTATTGCTGCGCCTACAACCTCCACTTCAAAACCCACAGTTACCGTAACAGCCACTGCAGCGTCTACCCCAGTTTGGGTAACACGAACAGCAGACGGAAGTGCATACCAAGTACCGTACCACCAAGTTTTCACAGCATATTTCAGCGAAATCGCCAGTCCTAGATCGGGGTCCATAGGTTTAGGATGGATTTCCGGAAGTGTGGGCTCATCTAGACATTACCCACTTAGCGAAGCCGGTGACGCAGAATCATTATTAGAAAATGCGGATAACGAAAAATCCAGTATTGCTACTGGTCCTTTAGTGCAAAGTTTCAGTACCGATAGTTTAGGAAGAGTCCAATCAGGGGTTCCTGCAGCAATAGGCGGGCATACCCAATGGTTCGGACCGACGATTACTCAGGCTAGCCAGGATCTTACTGGTTGGTCATCCACAACAAGACCTGTGTACGCCACTGCAATCACTAAACAAGTCGACTATGGTTATCTGGTTACTATGTATGACCCAGACGCCTCTGAAACAACATCGTCAGCTAGATCAAGACTGAAGAACCCAGATGCTTAGGCTAGTTTAGTACGTGTGTGTATGGCTGATTACCAGACACTATTTTAAATCGCATTTATATTTATATATATCAGTTATAAAGAAATATACTCATTAGCTCGCTCATTAGCTCACTCCTTTGCTTTTCTTTACTTGCTTGTTACATTGACCTTGTTTATGTTTACATTCATGTTTCGACTCTAAAACACATAATCTAAACCACGATCAGATCAATCTAAATCAAGTAAAATAGAAATAAAGGATATTGAGAATAAGTAAATGAAAGGAAGTTAAACTAAAGCTTAACAGTAACAGTAAGTCCATCAGAGGCCTTCTCATTGTCGAAGGATTTGTACTCGATTCTGGACCCCTCGTGAAGTTTCAAAGCAGTCTTGAACTTCTTAGCAGCATTCAAAGAGGCCTGGGCGTCTCCAGGAACCCATAACTGGATCTTAACACCCATTCTACGGACAGATGCGAGTACACCGAGAGGAATGTCATCACCGTTCTCCTCCTCGAGCAAACCGCCAATAAGGTTCAAAACGACGTTCTGCCACTTCAAGTCGATGTTCTTCTCGTCCTGGACTCTCATATGACTAGTCCATGAGCCACCTTTAGAGAATGCAGCGTCCTCCCACTCGGGTCTTACACCCTTGCGGAAAACACCTAACTGTCCTTTCATGGGAAGCTGCATGATTTGAGGAACGGCATTGAAAGCACCCCAGAAGGTCTCAACAGAGTCAACAGTAACAAGTTCGTGAATAAGCTCACTCCAATGAGTGGAGTTGTCACCTTGGGGTTCAAGGTACCAGAGAGTGAACTCGTGGGAGAGGGGATGGATAGTGTTAAACTCAGCGTCGCTAAGGACGGTTTCGGGCTTCTCGCTGATCTCTAAGTTCTCGACTTTAGGCTCAGTTACGTCGCTCATTACAGAAGTGTGTGAAAATATCACTTAAGCATAACTGGCTTTTCTAAAAAGTGAGGGTCAGCAATTTTTTGACCTAACCCTGTTCTAATTAATTAATCAAAAATCAAAAATCACATAATGGGTGTCGTTATTACAAACACACACACACAGACAAACATAAAATCTTATGTAATTGAACGTATTCGGTAAACATCATCATTCTTGTTCTTTGTTCTTATACTGAAAATAAAGGGTCTTCAAAAGAGCAAGTATCTAGAGTTTTAGATCTGAGATTATAGTTCGGTTTACGAAATCAGGTTTTGTTATATATGGCGTTGAGCCTGCTGAAATCGGGGGCTTTTAGTGTACATAATGTAATGCTTGCGCCACATGTGATTCTAAAAGCACCCACATTGACGAATATGGTGTCCATAAATACTGCTAAAATGATACCATTCTCAAGAATACCTACAAGAATACCTACAAGAATACCTACAAGAATACCTACAAGGACGATGTCCACATTGAGGATGTCCACATTAACGGTGTCCACACCATTACTAAGAACACCCACACACATTACCACATCTTTATACCCACTATCAACTAATAGGTTATTTGCGTCTATACCTCCCAACAACACAAACACAAACACAAACACAAATACAAACAAAAGCGAAATCAAAATAGAACACCACTTACAAAATGCTCCTAACCTCCGTTCTAAACTAGCTATTCGTGCTAAATGGTTTCTAATAAAAAACAACAGACGGTTTAATAACGACGAGTATGGAGCCTTTTTCTCTTGGATCATGCTTGGTCATATCTTATGGATAGTTTTAGGCACAACAACTTTCCTTTCCCTAGTGTTTTGGGCTTCTTCTAAACTTCGTCAAAACGATTTGCTTGCTAATTGGGTTGCCCAATTAATTGCTAAACAAACCGGTTTACAAGTACGATTTGAAGAAGCAGTAGTTCCTGATTGGAAATCTCGGAAACTACAGTTCCAAAAGATCGTTATTATTCGGAAGCCTTCATCTTCTGATGAGTCTGACGATAACATCACCCAATTCACTATTAAAATAGACGTTTGTAACGTCAAATTATCGATGTTGCAGTACTTAAGCGGCAAGGGGATCATCGAGGAAATCGAAGCTCGAGGAATCCGGGGCTCAATTGACCGCAGACACTTGAAATTTGACCCTGATTATAACGCTTTAGATCATAGAAAACAAGCTAAATGGGGCGATTTCCACTGGAAAAACGTAAAAATCGAGGATTTCTTAGTAACAGTTCTGCAACCAAATTACCATAGACATTTGCCGCCTGTTCCACCGTTTGAAATCAGTATATTTTCTTGTGAACTTCCTCAATTGCGTAAGCAATGGCTGCTCTATGATTTCCTTAATGCTAGCAGCATTTCCGGTTCATTTGATAACGCGCTTTTTACTTTGCATTCTAAACAATTGCCAGTAGCCACTCAACGTGAAAGCCAAGCGTTAGTAAACCATAAAATCCAAAGACTTAGAATTGACGATGTGGACATTAAACATTTGAATAGAGGAGTCAAGGGGATGTTTGGATGGATAGAAAGCGGAACTTGTGATTTTGTTGCTGATTTTTTAATGCCCAGTGACGAATCTTTAAACCTTTCATTCAAGGACAAGGCAATTGATTTAATAAAGGCATGGAAACACCAGTTCAAAAATCGAAACAATGCTGACTACGATTTCGAATCAAGAGTTGAAACTGATATGCAATTAAAAGAAAAGGCTAAAGAAACCCAAAAGATCATTTCAATCGATTTGCATGCGCAGTTTAATAATCCAAGGGCGAAGGCTCCATTATACTCGCCGAATTTGAACTATTTGAACAACGCGATTATCCACCCAATTGTTGCTTATGTCAATTCTAGAGACACATATATTCCAGTGCATTGTTATGTTGCTAAGAGATTATACGATTTTGACGGATCGTGGACAATGTACGATAGCGGATTAATAACTGATTTGAGCGCGGAATTGTATAGAGCGTTTGCACAGAATGTCCAAGATGATGAAAACAGATCAATTAGAATGAAGAAAGTAGGGTTCTATTCTTTACAATTCATGGCACAATTGTTCTTGCTAACCTTAGGTGCTGTAGCTTAGCATTTTTCCATGCATATATTTATTATTTACTGGGTTTTTTTTTTCTTTAGTGGAATAATACATTGCATTGCATATAGAATATATTTTTTAGTAATCATATACATGCAGGTAAATTGGAAACGTGCCTGCGTAGAACACGCGCGTATACACTGGAACCCACTAAGTGGAACCAACGGAACTCAAAAAAGCCGGTAAGGCGGTACACCGTTACACCACTGCAAGTTGACGTTCAAATTTGTATTATGTAATCAATAACTTTACCTAACCTTACACGGCCCCCACATCCCCCTAGTTCTAAAGCCTGATCTGCCTTAACCTATCTTTAGCTAATATACTTTTTTTAACAAATGTCAATTCCAGCTAATTTCAACCCCGAGGAAGCCGAAAATTTAGAAGATATCGAAAAGCAGTTCGCAGTCAAAGCTGTTGAACATGCCGAAACCTACTGGACTCTAGTTAGAAAATTCGGTCCTGATAAAATCAAGCTTACCGGCTGTGATAACGAGATATATGACGATTTTGTAGCAACATTCCCTGAGGTTCTACAAGATATGAACAACGTCAAACACATTAACGAAAACGTCTTGAAAAACAAGGAGAACAAAAAGAAGTGGTTTGATTTCTCTAAGAAGTACGAAGACAAAGTCAGCGATTATAATTTCGGATGCATGCTTAGAATTGATAGTGACAAACCGTACACCTACGAGAACACTATTTTCTCTTTTAGATTACAATTTGACGCTTTTGAGATATTCCGTAATCGTCACGGTATGAATGATTGGGCTAAGGGTACTTCTGAGTAGAGGTATTAGTCTGTCTCCATGGTTCCGTAGTCTATAATTAGTAAAGTTTATAGTCACCGTACTATTTATAATCTCCTTAGTCTCTATAGTTTATAGTCATTACACTATAGTCACTATAGCTTTATAGTCAGTAAGTCTATAATCAGTATAGTCTATAGTCACTATACTGCAGCTATAAGGCTATAGCATAGTAACCTAATTGGTAAACCCATAGTGCAATAACAGCTGTGGATCAGTAGAACGCAACGTGTTCAGTGCTGTAGTAAACACATTATAAACAAAAGCAGCATCATCAGTAATAATTCTCAATTCAGTGAACTTCACACAAACACGCTCAATTCTCGAAATTGAGATCAAGTCGCCCCCCCTCTCAATCATTTGGTACATACTAGTGATCCTAGCAGTGATTTCAGGCCAGTTCAAATACTGTACATCCATCAACCAACTCTCCATTTCTAACATGTAACGGTTGAACAACGGGAAGAACGTTCTATAAGGCTTGACTTCGGAATTTTTAGGTCTATTAAGAACGTTGACATCATACAACCTAACAAACAGATTCATAACCGTTCCTAATAACTGTAATCTAACAACAGTTCTCTTGTCTTGTCCACAGTCTAAATGCGCAGTAAGGAAACTGTAACATTTAGAAAGTTCCATAGGGTTAATATCTTCAGGACTTTCAAATACAGCATTCAAGAACTCAACATATGTCTCCATATTATTACGCAGATCAACCAAAACTTGAAACGGCACACTTTCCTTTGGAACATCTAGTTCTACACCGCGCATAAACAGCAAATTCAAGTAGTAATAACTCGTTTGTTTAGTCTCGATTTCTTTGACTTCCAATAACCATTTCTTAATTGTGTCGAATTCTTTAACAATCTCTAGATTTTCAGGATCATCAGGTTTAACTAATGCCGCAATGTACTTAGCATCTAATTGATCACATTCCATGTTGACTCTATCCACCAATTCAAGTGCATGTTTAGCATCATCAATACAGTCTAATGGTTTGTTCAACTCGTTCAAGTTCAAATCAACGTTTAAATTGCTGAGGATTTTACTAAGATTGCTGATATCACTATAGGTTGCTGTGTTCATTGGCATGTCTGTAATCAATTGTTTGATTTGTGACTCTGTTCTTATGCCTGGTTTAGAAAGTCGGGAAATGATATTTGGTTCGGGTTTTGGTGTGTCCCAGGTGGTGAAGAAAGAGTCAACTGAGTCGTAGCGAGTAACCAATTTAGCCCCGGTAGTGTTAGTATTGCCACTAGTATCACTGTCACCACTAGCGTGCCCGCTAGCACCGACGAACTCATCACAGCTAATTACCTTCCCATTACAATCCACCCATGAAAAGTACAAAAGCTTCCCCGTCTTTTGACAAACCTTAACATCGTCATTATGATCTCTCAACCTTGGCAAATTCTGTAACCTTTCATTGTACTCCACCTCTTTACTGTACAACATCTGTTTTAACTTCCCTAGATTCTGAGGTACATGCTGGCTATGCCAATCATAAACTACCTTCTGCATACAAACCTCCTTGTTGACTTCTCTGTCAAACAGAACTCTATACGGCCATTCATTCCAGAACCCCAAATTAATGTATGCACCCACACAGTACCCCTTGTTTATAAAACTAGACTCGTAATCTGGATGCACAAACACAATATCTCCCGGGTACTGCTTGATTTCAACGCCATTCTTCAATTTCCAGATTCTATAACCGCCTTCAAACAACAAATTGAGTTCATAAGTTTTGCCAATTGACCTCCTGAACATTCTTTGTGAATTTGTTAATCCGGCTTCTAATTTAGGAAACAAATACTTGTCAGCGCTTTGGTTTATTGAGTTTAAACACGAGCTTGAATCAACTGCCAGCCTCATGAGATCCCAAATAGACGATTCAAAAACCTCGGATCTCAAGTACTCGTGTTTGATCAAAAAGTGTTCATTGGAAAGAGTGCATTCTGTTTCGTAGCCTAGTTGTAGTTCAGTATCCAAGTAGTTTTTCGTACCGAAATTCTTGATGTTATACATTGGAGGATCATAATAATCGTCGTTTATCACAATGTACTTGTGTGCATCAGATGTAGCGGATGCAGCGGGAAATTTGTAGATC
The DNA here is from genome assembly GCA_030568935.1 of Starmerella lactis-condensi. Taxonomy (NCBI): domain Eukaryota; kingdom Fungi; phylum Ascomycota; class Dipodascomycetes; order Dipodascales; family Trichomonascaceae; genus Starmerella; species Starmerella lactis-condensi. The sequence continues at coordinate 173,054 of JAJMJH010000006.1, forward strand.
CATATATCCAAATTTTCATCTAAAAGATCCCAAAATGGCTGAGAATTCATAGACGTGTTCAAAACCACCAAATTATTCGGTTTCAACTCATATTTTGAGTTCAGCCATTCTCGAAAATCCGCTAGAAATTTAGGATAGATATACCTCACAGCCAATGACGAGTTAATACCGACAATTTTAGCGACTTTAGTCCATTCTTTACTGAAACTAACGGCATTTGGCCCCTCAAATCTCTCAACAACTCTAAATAGTTTATACAAATCCACAGCTCTGTTGTTCACCAATGGAAATTTCAATTTTGTGATATTTGGATTCCTTAATTGGTGGAATTTCAGTAAAGCATTGAAAAACATCGACCGCATTTCATCATAACTGTAAGTAAACTCAGAATTAACGGCGACTTGGCGTTCAGTTTTGAAAATTATGTGTTCAGCGCCGCTAGGGACTTTTATTTGCAAGTTTGTTTTGCCTTGAAATTCCAGTTTGAGAATTCCAAGTTGTTGAACTTCGGTTTGAAGGGTCATGAGGTAGACAACTGGATCGTAAACATCGTCTGGACCGATTTTAATGATGTTCTTACTTGCTGGAGGGTCCTCTGCGGCGTCTATTTTAAAGATTTTCTTGCGGTACCTTTCACTTAGTTTGGAAAAGGGGTATAAATACATGAAAGGGTAGGGAAGACTGACTTTGAAAATGTGTTCGGGGGTGATTTTCGAGCTGAAATTCGTTTCTTTGCTTTCTTGTATAGTTTGGATTAGCTCTTTGGTCATTTCAGGCTGTTGTTCCGTTGCGGGGGGGGGGAGGGTCTTCGATTTGATAGGGAACAAACGTTCAATGTCTGCATGTGAAAGTCCTTGACGTAGCGTCAGGCCAAGAGCTTTAGCTTGTGCTTGTGCCTGTTCCTGTTGCTTGGAATTCGGTTTAGAAACGTAGTACGTTAGTGTGTCCGAGTTGGGGGGGACATCTTGGTCGAAAATAGCCACTGGTTGGAAAACCATTTCCTAACGTAGTGTGTGATATACGTGTGTACTAATATACGTGTACGTGTGTGGGTATACCTGTGTATACTCCTGTATACGTGTGGTGAAGTGTTGTGTGGTAATGTTTACGTTTATGTGTAATATACCAGTGTGGTAATGTTTACCTTAATGTGTGCTGTGTGCTAATGCTTATGTGTGCAATGTTCACGTATGTAATGTTTACCTTTATGTGTGTTACTATGTATGTGTGGTACTATGTACGTATGGTGGTGTGACAAATCACCACCCAAAGAGCCACTTCCGGCGTTTAGCAGGGTTCAAAGATTTACTACTAGGATCATAAACATTTGCAGAACGCCATCCCCAAAACAAAGCGATTTCATGTGCGATAATTTCGCCGAATCCAAGACAAATTCCGTTGATAAACGGAATAAACAAATTAATACTTAGTTTAGCAAGAACAGTGCTTGGACGCAGAACAAGTTCTTGATTGTTTCGCGGATCCTCTTCTGGTTGGTTTAGTTGGTGTAAATGCTCGAGTTCTGCTTGGATTTCCTCGAAATTGAGCTTTTCATTGAAACTGTCAGTGTTCATTTCAAGTGTGGATACAATTCTTATGTAATAATTACAAAGCCAATGACCTTTAATGAAGTGACCACAAATGAAACGGACGCGAATGCACAAATTGTGAATGCAGAGAACACAAATACCGGGAATCCTGAATGCCCCGCTAATGTAGATACCGCCGATTGTGTTGGGCCATTACAGCCCAGTCTTATATGGCGTAAAAACTCTCAACATTTATACACTTCTCTCCTTGTTTTTGAACTTCCATGGCCCTCCAATTGCCTGAAATTTATTCCAGAGGTAATTACTGGATCTCAAAACGAGTTTAAACAAAAACTAGCCTTAGGAACAGACACTAACGGCCAGGATCAGGAGTTTCTTAGAATTTGTGAATTAGTAATTCCGAAACTACAAAACTTCAAATCCCTAGACGAATTAGATCATGAAAACGGCGTTTTAGGCGGGTTTAATCCTAGTCAGACTGCTGACCTTAGTATTCTGCAGAAAATCACTGCGAAATCAGCCATTGAGTGCTTGGATTTAATGCCACAAAATGTTAATTTAATAGCTGCTTGTTTGAATGATGGCAGCGTTGGAGTTTTTGATACTACGAAATTTCCGTACCAGCCTTTGAACCTTTATTTACCCACTATGGAATTGAGCGAAGTGGGGGGGGGAGGTGCAGTAATCAATTGGTCTCCAACTGTAGACGGCGATTTAGCCGTTGGCGGACTTAACGGACAAGTGGATTTGTATAATGTCCGGAAACTGTATAAAATTAATGAAAAAATGGAGCCTGTTTGTAGTTATAAACACGAAACAAGCGTTAACGATTTGATGTGGCATCCCAGTAGAATTGGGATACTGGCAAGTGTAGGAGATGATAATTATTTGAAGGTGGTTTGTAAACCGAATAACGTTTCAAATCCTGATATTATTTTAGAGCATAAGTTTGGATCGAAACCCACTTGTTTAGCATGGAACCCGGTGAACCAGTCGCTTATGGCTGTAGGGTTTGATGACGGGTATTTGGAACTCTTGGACTTACGTACTGAGGTAATCAGTTTGTTTAGAGTGAAGGCACACGAGGGTTATATTACAAAGGTTAGGTTTAATACATGGCATCCTTCTGTTTTAGCAACATCAAGTGAGGATCATACTGTTAAAATATGGAACGCTGTTAATTTGGAGTTACTGTTTACTCATGGGGGGCACAATGCTCCGGTGACTGATGTAAGCTGGAACCCTGCAGTCCCTAGTTCGTTGGCTTCTGTAAGCGAGGATAACGGACTGCATATTTATGAACCATTAGATCAGTTGATAGGTTTCTAACTCCAATCTAGAAACCTATGTAGTCATGGTATGCTTATTTAGATGTGTATATAAACTCAGGATGAAGTTGTGGTTTCTTTTGTTTTCTACCGCCTCTTCTTGATTTCTTTAATTCTTTAGGAACAGGAAGGGCTTTCTCTTTTTTAGAGGGGGGGGGGGTTAGAATTTGCTTGATTTTATCGTTGATTTGACGTTGGCATTTAAGTCCGAATAAGTTGTTAGGTGTCGTGGTGGTGGTTTCACTGGTGGTTGTGGTCACATGAGCACTGTCTAATCTTGTACAAAGCACGATTTTGCTTGCGAGAATATGCGCGATCTTCAGTTTGTGTTTATTAGGAACAGATTTTACGTACTCTGTGGTATACAGAAGCTGTTTAGGAAAATTTGAGGGGTTAATTGAGGGTAATTGCGCGGGTTGTGGATACTTATAAAGGAGCTCACCAGTTAGTTGTGGAGACAGTAGTGCAGTGAGGTTAGGGTATTTGTGGACTTTCTGGGTGATTATCTCCTTTATGTCATTTTGTTGTTGGGTAAGACAGCTAGAAAGACGGTTTATAAGATTTAAAGCGGGGGGGGGGTTACCAAATTGTTTATAATCGAAACATATATCTATAGCTGCTTGTTTACCAATAAGATCTGCAATTTGCGGATCAGTTATATTGGTATGCGTTAGTAAATTAAGAAGTGATATTAGAGTTGTGGGTAAGAGGTTTAGTTGTTTCAAACTAGGGATGAATGGCGTGTACGCCTCTTCAATCTCTGTTTTCAACTGGTTGATTAATGACATTAAAGTGGATTCCGTAATCACTACATTTCCGTATATGTCTTTTGTGTATATGTATATCTATAATTAAACAGCATAAGGAACTCTGGTTCCTCCATAATCGAATTCGAAAAATCTCGGTGTGTTTTCAATTCTTTTAACAGAAACGAAATCTTCACTGGATTTTTGGCTTTTAGGTGCAGACTCTACAATTGTGTTCCAAGTAACATTACTGAATGAGTCGTACATTAGCTTTTTATAGTACTTGATCTCAAGGTTTATAATGTCGTTGCCTTTTAATGCCTCTTTGAATGACCAATTGTCTACATGCATATTGTATAGCTTTTTGATAACGTCCATTTCGCCGATTTGGTTGATTGTGATTGTTCTTAAACTATGAGGAATTGGCCGGTCGGGGAACGGAGTGGGGATAACTTCGCCTTCAATGTTATATAAATGAGCTCTTAACGGAATTCCGAATTGTCTAATTAAACAATTGCATCCGGTAGTGGTTCTATTTGAAATTGAGATGTTAATTGCATCCCAACCGTAGACGAATTCTACTCTGCCGAATTCTTTGCCGGGGTATTTATTGTAAACTGAGTGTAATGATTCTGCGAATGCTGTAGGGAGTGTATTGGGTACCATTATGAAATAGTATTCAAAAAAAAAGATGTGGGTGGAGGAAGTTGTGTGTGCACGAGACCACGTAGGTGAGGTATTTATGTCCCATATCACGGCTACTTTCTAACAAAACTAATCTAAGATTGTCTGATATTAAACTATAATAAATAAAAGAATCAAAAAATGAAACATATTTAAGAAATCATCAGTTAGATCAAGCTCCAGATTCTCTAGATTCTCTAGAATCTCTAGATTTCAGCTACTTGTTTGTTTGTTTGCTCGTGATGTACTGTCATCCACAGCAAGAACAGCTTTAGCAAACAACAGATAATTAAACGCCATATGTAAATAAAACTAACTGATATATAACTTGGGGTCAAAAACTTATTGGTAAGTGGAATCTCCAGGCAAAAATAATCAAGTAAACACGAGATTTCCCCGCTTCCGAAAAAACGAGGTATATTTGTACATAACCCTAACCTCATATGCGAGTTAAACGCTGAAGAACCAGGCTCAGTGGCCATAGAGATCCTATTAACCCTTAACCTGACTGTTCGTGTTAACAAAAAGTGGGGAATACGATACACCTTGTAAGCCCATACACAAATTTAGGGGCTATAGAAACCGCCACTCATAAACCCCATTCATTCAACACAATGTCCGATATTATTAAAAAAGTCAGTAACGAGAAAAGAGACACAAGATTCGAGGAATTGAAACAGAAATTAATCGCTGATATCAATCGTGAACTTCAGCATAATGAGTACCTCCTTTCTGAAATTAGGCGTAAAACGAGCACGGCTGTCGAGCTTTCTAACCCGGCACCTCCGCTTGTTGACCTTTGGCATGAACTCAATTTCAAATAATAACCATTAAAAAAAAAAAAAGGAAAGCATGAAATAATGATTTATTAGCATTAGCATAGAAAAATAGATATATAGACCTCAGCATTCACCAAACACCAACTCCACTCGTTTTCACAGAAATAGACACACACCAACAAAAAGAAAACAACTGTGGTTTTCCCTCTTATTCACCTGCATATGTCACACCCATTACTCGTTTACATATCCGTATTTCTAATCACACAGAAATGCACACTTGACTTTGTAATGATAGACGCCGGAACTCAGCCTCCAGAATTTTATACACAGTATTTATCGCTTCCTAGACTCAAAACCAGGCAATGGGTTCATAAAAACATGGTTTGGGAATCCGCCTTTCTTGCTAATCTCCAGAATCGCGTTCGCACGCCATTTCTAGACACATACTTTGCATTAACAGCGAACATCGGCGCCCACACCTTCTACATGATCATGCTCCCCCTCTTTTTTTGGTTCAATAATATCATGCTGGGCATGAACGTGATCTGGGTGCTTGCAGCCGGCGTCGCGATCTGCGGAATCCTTAAAGATTACCTTTGCTTACCTAGACCAACAGCTCCTCCTGTCCACAGAATATCAATGAGCAAAGGAGCTCTCGAGGAGTATGGGTTACCAAGCACACACTCATGTAATGCAGTGAGTGTCGCCTTGGTTTTCAATAAGTACTACCCTAACAACAGAGTTGTTTACTGGACGAATATCTGGCTAGTAGCCACATTGGTGTTCGGGCGGCTGTACAACGGCATGCACGGGTTCGCTGATATCTCTACTGGTATCGTGATCGGGTACTTCATTTATAAAATCTGCAACTTCATTGTGACCCATTTCTCCCACTTCAATTTCCAGGACGTTTCTATATTAAGCTTTTTGCTCTTCGGGTTGATTTATATAAACCCGGTGCTTGTTGAGGCGTGTCCTTGTTTTGAAGACACAATTGCTTTTTGCGCGGTTGTTTCCGGGATGATGTGGACTTTATATACCGGTGTATCCGACGGTGTGCATTTCCATGCAGACAGTTACACGGATACCACATCGATGACTCTGGCTGCTTTTTTGAGATTCGCAATTGGCGCCACAGCTGTTGTGTTATGGAGAGTTAGTTCTAAAAAGGTACTTACAAAAGCAGCGAAACTGTTTGTCAAGACTCCACTGAGTGCAGACGTTATTATGTGGATAAGACTAACGATTTATTTCGGTATTGCGCCGATTGTGCTGATTGTGGCTCCTGAGATGTTCAAATATTTCAATTTATGAATTCTATGAGTACGTATTTTGCTCACTTTTTTCTTCTCTCACGATTTTCTAAGGCTCTGACGATGTTTGTAATGTTTGATTTGTATTATGTATATATGGAACCAAGTATATGTTGCGTGGAACCAATGAAGTTATGAAGTTATAATGTTGACACTACTTTACAAAGCAGAATTACAAGGCATCCAATCGTTTGGGATCAAAGATTCAGAGTCTGAACCCTACTATTTCAAATTCAAAGTTTCATGTGTAAACTGTCATGAAGAGCACGCTAATTTAGTGTCCTTTAATAAATATGAACAACATAGTTTGCCTAATAGTCGTGGTGAGGCCAACTTCGTTATGCGTTGTAAATCCTGCGGCAAGGACGGGAATATTTCAGTAGTCAGCAAGAAATTCAACGAGTACGAACTTGATAGTAAACCTGCACAACTTGCTAGTTTCGAGTGCCGTGGATGGGATCTAATTGAATTTATCCCTGATGGAGAATTTATTGCTAATGCTTCGAATTCCAATACTAAATTCACTTTTGAATTTGAGGATAACGAATTCTATGAATATGATGAAAAGGCTAATGAAGAGGTTAGTATTACAGGACTTGAATTTGATATTGTAAAGCAAAAGTAAACAATATATAATTTATAGTTGATGTTGTTCTACAGTTCTAGAGTACACTATAAGTGGTATAACGTAGTATAACATAGTAGATAGATCGCTGGGAGGATGTGTAATGACACGCTTACCTTTTCATTTTTCTGGTTTTGAGATTACATAAGTCTTGATCCACAATTAATGAAGATTTTATCAACGAATTTCGTCCAGTGCGCTGTAAAATCGTGCTCAAGTTCTAAAGATTGTTTCCCCCTGAAATACGAGGAATGCGAACTTTTTCAGGAAAGCTTAGATATTGATAAAGAGTTCATCGTAAGTATAGCTACGAGGTTAGACTGGCCTGCATTACTGCAGGTAGCCAGTGATTTAGGCAATACAGGTTTACCTGCTGAAATGCCTGAAGTTACTTTAGAAAACGAGCAGTTGCTTCAGGATTTACATACTTTGTTATTCGAAACACAGATCAAGGACGGCAAAATGATATGTAGAAATTGTGGACATTTGTACCATATTAAGAACACAATTCCTAATTTCCTTTTACCTCCTCATTTAGCATAACTTAGTACTTAATTATGTATGTAGTGCGCATAGTGACATCTAATGGTACGTGGTGTGGAGACAATATAATCACTAACCCTAAACACAGTAAACACCTCAAGAAAAATATAATAATAATCATAATCATATCGATTATATAATACAAAACAACAACAACCTCTCCACACACATAAATGTCCACGTTCTCAATTGGGGATGAGGTGTCATTGCCCCAAGGATACCGCGCTATTCTGCGCTGGATTGGCCGGATCCCCGGTAAAGCCGCTATAGAATACGCAGGTGTCGAGGTTATCGGCCCCGACGCGCATAAAATAGGCAAGCACAGTGGAGCCTTTCAAGGCACACAGTACTTCCAAACCACTGAACCAGGCACCGGACTATTCGTGTCGTATACCCAATTAGTTAGCACCAATGTCAGGTCACATAAACCTACTTTCACCACAATACCCGGCTCACCCAATGTAGCGATGCCACACTCCCCCATTGCGAACTTCACCGAAATTATGAGCCCCTCCCCTAGGTTCCACAAACAACCCGGGATCCCCGATTTAAAAACCACACTTAATCTAAACAAAGACCAAGACGATTTAGTCGAAAGTCTTAACAAACAAATTGAAACCCTAACCCTACAACACAAAGAAGATCAAAAGAAACTGGAAACCAACAGGAACCAGTACCGTGATTTCATGCGAGGAATTGAGTTTAAAATCGAGCAAATGAAATCCAAATTCAATTCTGAACTTGAGCAATGTAAAACCGAGTATGAACAAAGGCTTACACAAACACGACGTGCCAATTCTTTGCTTTCAGGTTCTGAATCTGATGTTGAAGAACAACGGCAGGCATTAGCAAGTATGCAGAATCAGCTTATTGAAGAAAGAAGCGCTAATGAAGCGGAAATCGAGAAGTTACGACAGGATTTAAACGAGAGCCAGAAAATCGTTGCTACTGTGCGCGATTTAGAGCAAATGGTTGCTGAATTAACGAGTTCTGAGCAGGCTAATAGCACGAAAATCGGAGATGTAGAGAAATTGGAACGTGAATTGGAGACTAAAACTGCGGAGATCGGACATTTACATACAGTCATTGCAGAAAGGGATAGGAGAATTGAGTATTTAGAAAGGGTGCAACATGTTGCTGTGGAAGATACGCTAGTAGAACCTCATAGAGAACTTCATAGAGAACCTCATAGAGAACCCCAAGTAGACACCCACACGGACACAAATGTGGGCACAAATGTAGACATTGATGACAGCGTTCTACCCTTACCCTCTGTATCCCTGAACAAACAATTAGAAGTGTTTGACGAGAGCGAAATCAGTATTAACGAAGACGCTGCTGCTGGCAGAACAGATTGGTGTTCGTTATGTGAACGTGAAGGACATTCTGCTGTAGACTGCCCTTTTGAATAAACATGCCATTTTATTCGGTGGTATGTTTTTGTATTATTATTATATAGCATTAAATTAAACAGAACCCAACCTACTTAGTCCTTAGCGGACTCCACAGGTGGAGGGGGCGGAGATTTAGGCGTAGGAATCAATACGAAATCGCTGTACGCAACACCAATAGAAAGTATGCCGGTGATTATATTCATAGATGCAGGTGTGGCGCTAGGATCTCGTATTTCAGGCTCGTTCAAGTACGCCTGAATAGTCGTAAAGAACGCTAACCATGCAATTGGTTTAGATCTAAGGAACATAGCAAGCATAGGAAGCGACTGACCGAGTACTTTTGACGCGGCTCTGTCCTCTTCTACGTCCGGTGTATGGACATACGGGATTGCTAGTTCAGCATCGATTTTATCGCTTTTCTCGAATTGAGCCATATCTTAGCTGTTATAGTAAGCAGAATTCTTATATAGAGGCTTACCTAGACGCTTATGTTTACACGATTATGTTTACACATGTATACGCTTATGTACTATACAGAATTGCGTTGCCCCAACATCAACACAGATACGGTAATTCGGTGATTCCTATATTAAGTAAGTACCCTTGCCTATCTCTTTCTAATCAACGTCAGTTCATTTCGTGTTCCGCTACGCTCGTTCCTATTCAATCACCTGATCTGTCAAATATTTAGCCTACGTATTAACTAGATTTAAGAGAGCAAACAATTAAAAAAAATTAAAAAGTAAGAAATTAGATAAAAATGCCAGTAGCTATATCCAGATGCTCATTTATTTAAGATTCAGTTAACGCTTAATGCTGAGCGCTCAGGAATAGTGCTTTCGAAAGCCGTATCCCCGGCGCACGAATTTAAGCATGCATAATTAATAATAGGGTGACCTTACTTTACCTTACCTTACCTTACATGAACAGGTACATAGTTTATATGTATATACTTACCCCCATATAGTTAACCGAATCCACCAATTGACCGATAATTATTATTGATCTATATTTTCTTTTTAGTATATATAAAATCCTGATATACGAACAGTAAGCATTTCAGCAATAATCTACGAACTTCTTATTGATCTACATAGATGTGATCTAGATCTACAGATCTATAGATGCAAGATCTGATACAAATTAGGATAAGCTCTATGGACCGAATATACCAAAAATTCCAAGCTAGATATTGTTATGCTGCTCAATTAAATAAACAACAGAAGAATATATACTCCTTAGACCTCAATTGACCTCCTCCCCCTATCTTTTAATTTTTTATCCACCGGTGTGAACAAGACCTTCCCCGCCCCCGATCCCCCCGCTTTTGATCTCTGTGTTTCAGGTTTAAATTATCCGTGCACATGAATGTAGGGTTTGTTGCATTTGCTACCCTTAATAGGCTTTTTCTTATGCCGCAATAGGAATAGCCTTTAAGGTAGGTGGGACACAGTATATATATACTGAATCATCGCACCATCTTAGAGTTAAAATTTCTAACCGCTTCATGGAACTTGAAAGAGGTTTTCGCAGCAGTCAAGAACCTTCTTCAAGATCCAACTCTCGTCAAGTTAACCAAGGTGGTAACCAAGGTAGTAATAACCAAGGTAACCAAGGTAACCAAGGTAACCAAGAGGAGTCTACATCAAACCAACAACCTTTGGAATCTTTAGACCAACTTGAACAATTGGACCAGCTTGACCAGTTAGATCCATTAGAAACTTTAGACCAATTAAACCAGTTAGACCAGTTGGACGAACATCATACATTAGATCAGCCTCAGCCTCAGCCTTTAGAGGAACCACAAGAGCAGCAGGATCAATCGCAATTAGGTCAACAACAGTTAAGTCAACCGCGGTTAGGTCAACCGTTAGATCAGTCACTGGATCCTACACTGGAGCAGTCACAACCACAGCTCGATCAGCCTTTAGATCAGTTTAACCAACAATTGAACCAGCAGAACTTGAGTCAACAGCCATTGGAACAGAACCAACAGAGTTTGAACCCACAAAGTCTGGAACACCCCCTGGAATTCGACCAATTCGACCACTTCGGCCCATTCGATCATCGGGTATTAGACCAACAAATCCTTCCTCATCCTCTGCTTCAACCCGAATTCGATCCTGAGTTTGTCTTCCAAATGCAGCAGAATCCTAACTTTGCCGGGTACCAGTACCCAGCACCTCCTGATCAACTAAGAGCAGAAGAGGAAATCGACATGAAAGGGTTAAGTGAGTTTCTAAGAAACGCTCCTCTACGTTTATCCGCTGAACCTGCTCCTAACGAGAAGAACAACGGGTGCAGACGTATTGAACGGTTCAAATTATGGGGTGACTACATTTCATGTGTTCGTTGGTACTCGAAGTTCCTCATGACAGGCACTGACATTGTCAGGATCTTGGTTTTCCGGTTCTACCAAATAGGTAGAGATATCATAAACCGTAAGAAGTTTGAAGAAGGTATATTTTCTGATTTGAGAAATTTGAAGATCGACCAGGATGCCACATTAGAGTTACCAAAGTCTGAACTGTTAGAGTACCTGGTTTCACATGGTTGTGTAAGAACTAAGAAGAAGCAGAAGGTGTTTTTCTGGTTCTCAGTTAACCACAACAAACTGTTTTTAGACGCTCTTGAGCGTGAGTTCAAGAAGGAGACTATAGATAGGGCTAATCGTGCTGTCCGCATGATGGACGGCGACCGCCATAATTCGTTTGGGTTCATTAGTGCCACAACGATTGCTAGAAGAGAGCCTTCTTTGTCGTTTGTTTACGATTCTAATCGTCCTTTCTTAGAGCAGATCTCTGAAATCGTGCCAGAGGATAACTTCAGAGCTTTTTCTTTAGGTGATAATTTCTGTCCACCGGGGTTTGGGGGGGACTACCCGCTTCCTCCTCCTCCGGGATCAGGTTTGCCGTATTCCTACCCGGCTGTTATTGAGCAGATGCCGAATCAGTTCTATGGAAATTACATGTTGCCCCCAACCATGCCCCAGGGTGTACCTCAAGGTGTACCTCAAGGTGTACCTGAGCTGAACATGCCTCCTATGCAGGATGATATTCCTCCTCCTATGCAAGGAAACATGCAAGGAAACATGCCACCTGTTCCTGGTACGTTACCAAGAGACGCTAACTCGCTTTTTAGGTCCCACAGATCACGCCAAGGACTTCCTCGCTCTTCTCCGTACCCCAGTACGTACTCCGCAGGCATGTCTGGCTTCTCGTCATACAATGACAGATCTCTTCCTCGCCCATCTTCTTCAAACAGGACAAACCCCTCATCTAGAAGCGGCTCTAACTACCCGTCTCGCAACTCCAACAATAACCCCAACTCGGGATCAATGCCGATCTCTCCGGATCCATTGTTCAGAGGTGCCCACAGAACGAACCAAACTCATAATAACAGGATAGACAATTTCGACAACAGCATGAACTTCATTCCTGACTTGTTAACTCCTCCTAACTCTTTCCCAAGATCTAAGGTTCAAAGAGACGCACAAGCACAACTTCAAGCGGGGTACCTTCCTCGACTTCCTAATGCTTTTTATGAGCCTTCAGTTGGTAGAAACTCTTTAACTCAAAGGCAGCTTCAGATCCAGTACCAGCAGCAGCAAGAGCGTCGACAACAAAGACTGTTGCATGAGGAAGAGCGGCAGGAAGAGCAGCGTCAGCAGCAGCGGCAGCAACGCCAAGAGCTACACCACCATGAGGAACAGCGTCACCAAGAGCAGCGTCATCAAGAGCAGGCACAACGTCAGCATCAGCAGCGTCAACGTCAACAAGATCAACAGGATCACGCTAGCCATAGTGGACGCCATTCACGTCATGGCAATCGTGGTAACCGCCACTCTCCTCGTCTGGCAGAACGCCACGCAGCGCACTCCCGTCAAGTAGAACGACGTGAACCAATAGATCCTGTTTTTGAGTACCTAACTGACGACTTAAGCTCTGCTTATACTCGGCCGTCTAACCAGGACAATAGTACACTTTTGGCTCCTACTGAAGATTTCTACACTGACAATCCAAGCTCGTCTTCCTATTTACCCTCCGGTCTCAATCTCTCATCTTCTGATCCTGTTTATAATGACGCAAGTATGCCTCAAAGTTATAATGCGTTCTCGAGTTATACTGATCCATTAGTTCTCGGGCAGGATCCTCAAATTAATTACCAACAACCTTTTAGTGAGTTACCTGAACCCAATCAGAACCAGAGCCAGAATCAAGGCCACAGCCAAAGCCAAAGCCATTCTGAACCTTCCGCTGATCCATTACAATTGCTGAACGAAAACGCTGATCAGTCGTTAAGCGAGCTATACAACGACATTGGAGACATCTCCCATTCTAATGACACTACTTTGAACGATACGTTTTCGGGAATTGCTTTAAACGATTCAGAAACTAGAATTTCAAGAGGTGTTCCTAGTGTGCCTTTAGATATTGATAGAGAAGAATTTGAAAGAGCAGACACACCGGTGGACAAGAGCACGCCATTAGGAGGATCTCCCAATGATAACACTGGCTCTAATAATGACGAACAACGCACCAGCAATCGCTAGATGTTAAAAATTCAATTGGGAAGCGTTTTCAATAATAAATTATACCTATAAAAGTATACATAACAAAATATTCATGTAACCATAACATACATTAGCATACCATAAAGTGAGTTGTTGCTACTCACTGTCGCTATCAAATAATGCGTGTTCGTTGTTCATCATTTCCGTGTTCAGATCCTGTATAGTACGGAGTTTAGCGCATAATTGCAGTCGTTCAAAATTGAGGATATACCCTTCATTCGAGGTGTCATTATCATTGCCGAAGTCGTTAGATTTTTGTTTTTTATTTGTTTGTGTGCTAATATTCAGGTTTATTGGTTGCACATTAGCCATATAAACTTTATTTGGTGTAATTAGGGGGTAAGATATTGATCTGGGCTGAGCTAGATCTTCTGATATGATGGTGTTGTACAGGGATTGGGGGGTCAATTGATACGTAAGAGTGTTTGAAAGTAGATCTTGTTCGATTTCCGTGATTTTACGCTTCATATTTAGGTGGGGGCGAGGGGGGGTAGGGAGATATGGACTTGGGGGGTTAGCTCTTGTCATCTGTTTGTACGAAATTTACTACTAGGTTTAGGGCTATGTATAGCGAAAGGAGATACAGGTTGGGGAATGTTATTATGTAATGTACATTACGTGATTGCGTAGACACGCCGTAGCATTATCGTAGGGGGTGGTCATGAGCGTGGGTGGGTGCGTCTTATCTTCGTCTCTGCTCTGTTCCATATATTATGTAATACAAGAATAGTGAATTGACATATTTGCCCTTGCCCTATTTAGCTCAGGTAACCATGTACCCCACACACACACACAGTACCAGTATACACATTACCAGTAATATACATATACATATAGATGCTTATAATAAACTAGGCAGCTTGTCGAAATCGAACTGTTCTAAGACAGGCACGCCGTTATTTTTATAACTGAGACGCAGTCTCAATTTGATTTTAGCACCTTCTGCACCTGAAATCGACATGCTCAATGAAGATGTTCGATTGGAGCCTAAACTAGAGCTTGTGATTGGTTGTAATGACAATTGCAAGGATTTAGGCAACGCAACTTGCATAGCTAAATCTGTGATTGGTTTGAGAGCTGTGAAGTACGCAGATACTTGTGCTGATCCAGGAGCGGATTTAGTGCCGTGGACTTGTAATTTGATATCACTGTTTTCAAATGCAGTTAAAGCATCAACGGGGGTGGCAGGAGTGGGAGTGGAAGTGCCAGAAGAAGCAGAGGTGGAAGGCATATGTTCAGATGTAGACAAATTCCCCAATAAACTAGCCAAATCCTGGCTTGCAGGCTGCTGACTCTGTTGACCAGAGTTCACACCCTGGTTCTGATTAGAAGACCCGAAAATATCATTGAGCAAATCAGATTCACTAGACTTTTTATCACTATTCTCCGAACTAGTGTTATCTCCACCACCACTACCTCCTAAATCAAGAAGATCAGTAGTCGCTGAAGAAGACTTCTTAGTTTTAGTCAATGCATTAACATCCACAGGTCTTCTACGACGACGAATAAGCGCCTTCTGCATTGCCTTAGCATGCTGGGTTTCTAAATCTTCACCGAATTCAGGAGCAGGCATTCTTCCTAAGATCCCCTTTCTAAGCTGTCCACCTTCACTAATAATCAAAGTATACTCAACAGCTCTTTGCTGGATCTCAATATTCAAACTCTTTTCGTACTTTTCAATTGCTCTTCTTGCTTTTTCTACACATGACGCACTCTTCAGTCTTGAACTCAGTTTCACTAAACAGTTAATACCATACTCCTGGACAGTTGAACTTGCATACTGTGAAGACAACAAATCCAAGACCAAATCAACGATTTTGACCTCACTAACATCGACTGTTTCAGTGCTATCATCTAAACAATAAGACCCCTGTTTCACTAACAAGTCTGAGTACTCACCAATCAACCATAAAGCAACAATATTCAACCCCTCCTGGGTAAAAGACTTCTCTAAAGCAGCAAAAACGTAACGGGTTCCGTACAAATGCAAGTCAGGAGCCTTAATAACCAGTAAAATAACCGCACTTAAAACATTCTCCTTAGTATAGTTACCCGCCAATTCCAGCAATCTCATTAAGGTATTGATGTGCCATTTAACACTCGGAGCGAACCGTTCAGCATTGAGTGCAATTTGGAACACTAACTGCGGTTTAAATTCAGCATCACAACTTTCTAAAACCACGAGCAATTCCTTGACCATAAACCTAACATTTGAAGGATTGATCAACACATAAGTCAGTTCTAATGCTCTTCTGCGAATACTAACATCAGGATCATAAACACAGTCCAAAATAGTCTGTCTATGACGCTGTACAGCAGTCGGTTCCAACTCAACAACTCTAAGCAATGTGTTCAACGCTGAGTATTTGGTGTTAATGCTCTTTGTAGTCAAGAACTTCGCCAAAATGTTGATCCCTAAGATTCTTAAACCAGAATCTGTTGACGGTGGTCCTGTTTCAATACCGAAGATAGTCAAAACACATTCATAAAGCACAGAGTTACCGATGTTTTTCAGGTTATCAGTATTTGTAGCAATATAAGCCAGAATATCGCCCATTTGCTCACTCAAATCCTCACGATCCTGGCCAATGGCTCTTAACAGTCTAATGAACTTACACTGTAAAAACGGGTCGCTAATTCCGCCAATATCAAACTCAGGCTGGTAGTTAGAACTGATTTGTTTTAAAGTACCGATGATTTCCGGTAATGCAGGCGCAAAATGATCAGCCAACTCTGGATTATTGTCAATCATATCAGTTGCTAAGCTACAAGCACTAAGCAAGACACCATGGTTAGAATCCTGCAGCAGTTTCAATGCTGGCTGGATAAAAACCTCCTCATAGTCAGGAACCTTTCTAATGATCCTGAGAGCACACAATGCAGCGTTCTTTTTGATATACGGATTGCTGCTCTGCATTAACTTCTCAACGCCTTGGAAAAGATCTCTTGCCATTGACACGCTGGCGATATTCGCCAGAGTAGTAAGCGCAGCACACACTACGTACTGGTTAGGATGTTTCATGTCGTTATCAATGGAATTGGTAACTAGCATAAGCACTTCCTGGTTCTCGTCCAGAAGCAGCATTGTGCCAAGGTACCCTAATCTCTTGTCGGTGAATTTCGGGCTAGCAAGCAGTTTCACACACTCAACTTGTCCGAAATGCGTGCGTTCGCCGAGGGTGAACAAATAAAGCAGTTTAGAAATGTTCTCACGCTTGCTCGATGAGGACGCTTTTTCGTCTCTGAATGCGGATCTGATTTTAGCACTTTCTTTTTGGATCACGTCGCGTTCATCTTTCAGCGTTTTAGCTGCTCTAACGTGTCTAATAAACGACTTTAAAGAGCCCATTTCGTGAATGATTATGTACGCACGTCTACCAGTATGTACCCATTACGTACCTTTGATTACACACCCGTACACATTACACATTGATTACACATCTATTACATACCATTACACACCCACATACCCATTCGCGTGATTGTTTACATAGTTACCACATGCCAGTGTATATAACAAACGCAGTTCCACAACCACCGCTATATATAACATCTCCGAAAGAGATAATAACTGAAACAGATACTTTCAAATTCACAGAAGTATCCTCCCATGAAAACATAAAACTCAAGCTCACTCAATTGACCTCAATTGTGTCCTTTGGTTGTTTATCCACCCAAATCATCGAGCAGTTCCCCACAACTTGGCAAGCCAGCATTCTAGATATTTGTGGGTCTACAATTACAGATATAATTGAAATTGAAAACACACCTCAAATCAAGTATTCTGGCGCCGAGTTTGCCTTTGAAAATTGTGGATACATTCCAATCACTGAACTTCTGTCCACACTTAGTTCTCAACCCTCTACCTCCGAAAAAGTATTGCGAGTTATACAAATTCAGCATGAAAATGTCCCTGTTCTTAAAATTTATGAATGCCAAAGTTTAGTTGAGGTTTTACAACCTCTTTCTAAAGTTCTACAAGCTCTTTATAAACAAACGCACACACATGGTAAAAGCAAAGGCAAAGAGGAAGATGTTTATATTCCATTCAGAGACTGTGAACTCACACATCTCCTTAGCATTGATTTACAAACTGAACCTGATCAAATTGCATTCATTTTCAACGTCTCAGAAATCCCTCAATCGCAATTATTCAAAAGTTTACAAACAGCAGAGATCATTCAGAGCCTTAAAGCAAGCACAAGCAATGTTCTCAATTTCGGTACATCCGCTGTGAGTTTAGAAGAATATTCCGATTCATTAAATGCGTTAAAAAAAGAACTTCTTCAACTTTATAAACACGAGTTCAGTAATCAACAGCAGCAAAGAATCCAATTGAAGTTGAAAATCGATGCTCAACTTCAAACTGAGATTCGTAAACTGCACTCGAATTTCCAGAAATTAGAATCTGATTTACAGCTTTGTTTATTAGAACATAATCAGCTTACTCGTGAGTTTAATAGTCTTAAAACGTGTGAAACTGATTTCAGTTCTGAATCTCAGGAGATCGAACTCAATAAATTGAAGAGAGAGTACATGAGTTTATGTGCTGTTAATGAAAAGTGTAAGGAGTACCTTTCTAAACAACAGAAATCGTTCGGTCCTAAGAGGAGGAGACACAACGAGTAACACGAAGTACATCACGTAGTACAGCGCGAAGTGGTGTACGTAGTGTACGTAGTGTAACGCTACTTGTTCACACTACATGTACACAATGCACACACTTACATATTCAATTGATATATACGATTGCTATCTACATATATAATTAGTATCTACATTTGCAATTAGTGTCTACACATAAAATCGATGCACAGCACAGTACTTCGTACCGTTCTGCTGCTGCGTAAGTTTCAAATGCATGTGCGTAATTAAGGGTTAGGTAGATTAATAACGTAATGTATCTTGACCCCATGACCAAATGACCAATTTGATCTGATTTTGACCCACCTTAGTCAACGGCGGTTCAACCCCACATCAAAAAAATCAAAACACCTTATCAACCCACGACCCCACAACACCCCCACAACAACCCTACAAACTTCGCCAGCTTCTTTGTCCTGAATGTCTCCGCAACTAACACCGTGGAGGCAACGTTCTTCAACCCAGCTGAATACATCGAAGAACCCCCCCCCCAACGACACTTTAGAAAGAACCACATCAAACACGAGCTCGTCATCAAGCACTAAATCAAGTGTTAAATCCAGCGCTAAATCAAGCGCTAAGTCCAAATCAAGTGCTCTTAAACTTTCAGAAACGAGATCTCAGAATTCAGTGAATATCGAGGATTTCTGTTTAGGAACTCCACAAAAGGTGAACAACTCACATAGTAATAATATCGAGCTGTTTATTAGTGTACAGGAAAAGGCGGTTTTCCTTCCGAATTTGCATAAAACCGCTAGACAGCATCCTCAGCATTATACTGCGCAGTACGAAGAGACAAATGATGCTGTGCAAACAAGAAGGTTGTCGGAATCAGATTCCGATTTTGCCGAGGATCAAGATCAAGACCAGGATCAAGATCAAGGTGGCCGGGGTCAGGGCCAGCATGGCACTAGCAGTAGTAATGGCAGTAGTAATGGCACTAACACTGCTTCTGGTACTGCTTCTGGTACTACTTCTGGTACTACTTCTGGTACTACTTCTGGCAACTCTGGCAGCTCCGATGGATCTGGCACTGATGACATTCACAGCCCCCCAAAAATAAGTCCTATAGATCAAGGTCTAGACATTCAAACAGGTGGAAGTATGGAGAATTACGCAGAAAGCACATCCCCCTGTTCTACTCTACGTGGATCAGTGCTTGTAAAACTAAGCAAACCCACGAAAATCAAAGAATTGAGCGTCAGTTTCCAGTGTGTGAGCAAAACTCAATGGAACATTCTACCCCCCACAGCCATTCTTGTAGACAGTTCGCTGCCTAACAACACTCAAATCGAAGACATTGCCCATATTGGTGTACATCATTGGGATTTTGTGCCTCTAGAGCAGTTTGCGCCTGCTCAGCGTGGATACGACAAGCTCAATGGTGAACAAAGCTCGAGTTTAATTGGTCAAGATCTATATGGTGCCGATGTGGCCGTTTTCAAAGACAGTAAAAACGGCAAACAAGTGCATTTACGCAAATTCACCCGCGTTTATAACAATGACAAGTGCAGAATACGCGGCTCGCGTTCACATCAAGTGCCAGTTTTTGAGAATTTCAAGCATATTCCTAGAAAATTAAAGCAAAACAGCGTACAATGTGATGGTGTTGTGTTTCCACCAGGTGAATACGTTTATAATTTCACACTTTTGGTGGATGCACATACTCCTAGTACTGTACATGTAACCAATGGGTCAGTAGACTACTCAATTCAGGCTAAAGTCGTGCGTAGTGGTACTTTTACGCCGAACGTTAGCGGTAAACTGGATGTAGATGTTGTTAGAGCACCTCAAGACCCGGCTAGCTGGGTAGACTGGATCCCTGGAAATGACACGATCTCAGTGTCTCGTGTTTGGGAAGATGTATTGGTCTATGCTTTCCATGTAGAACGCAAACATTTAACATTGGATGCTCCAACAAAGATGAAAATGCGGTTTATGGCACTAGACGGTGTTCCAGTTAAAATCCACAAAGTTTGTGTTTATGCAATTGAGAACGTGTCTTACATGTACAGTTTAGATTCTGGGATCAAGTACTCAGACCCAACAAAACGTATTTTAGTATACGAAAACGATGCTGGAGAGGGAAACTTGCTCAATGACAGGGAGTGCAGTTTCAATGCTAATATCATCTTGCCTTCTAAACACACTTTAGACTCACAACCCACAAAACAAAGACATGGTGAGGGTGTGTACTTCGAACCGGATGTTAGAGGGCCTTATATTAAGGTCAGACACCGGTTCCATGCTGAAATCCACGTTTCGTACCCATCTGCGAAGAAAACGTGGGTCGTAAATACTGATGCATCAGGATGGACTTCGAACATAATCGATTTGAACACTGGGTTCACAGTGTTCAGCAGACTCTGTGTAGGATCGAGTATTAATTTGCCGTCCTATTTCGACAATTTTGCTAGTAATGAGAACATTGATGTAGAGGATCCGCCTACTTTTGACGACGCAATGGGTCATCAGATCCTCGAGAAATCTGAAATTAAAACTGAACTGCCTTTGAAACAGTGATGCCTAATTAAGAAGATGTGATTTGTGGATTTTTGTGATTTTCCGCATTTAGCTTTTCCAATTCAATCAGGTCCTGTGGCTGGTTTTTCCACTGTGCAGTTATTTCTTATGTATGCTATTTAATATGTCTATATAATAGCTAAGTCATTGATTTTGGCGTACAAAAATGTGATAAGTAATGACACAACTCCCGAGTACCATTCCAGTTCTATAAATAGCCATATCCAAATAGTACCTAACGCAGGCACTTTAGTGATCATAGTATGGTAACCCTCAGTGTTTACTAAAAAGAGAAGGTAAGCTCCACATGCAACTGAACAAATTAGTCCGGTGGTCTGCTTGATTCTAGTGTTTAATGGATGACAAGTTCTCATCAATAAATAAAAAACAAGAATTGAGGGCAGGGATCTCACTAATTGAGATTTGATGCTGAAGTCCTGTGAGTACTGTTTATATGCTAATCCAGAAAGGGTGAAGTGAACAGTGTATAATGCGAAGCTCATGATAATAGCATAGCCTTTAATCAATTCAACGGTTTCTTCTCTACTATTATCATTATAAACTGAATCAGAGGTTTGTGATTTGCTGGATTCAGCTTTGCGTTTGTCGATTTCGTCGATCAGTCCCATTAGTTAAGGCACTATAAATTATTAAATATAAATTAAGTGTGGAAGTGAATTTTAGGTTAAATGTTAGGAAGTTATGTAATTAATATAGTGGGGGTACTATTTGCTCAGTGGTGTCTCCTTAAGGGGGACCTACAGGAGTCTGAATGCTACAGGAGTCTGAATGATTGTGGTTACATAGGTATAGCTGCTTATAAGGAGTGCATGCCGTACTGGGAAAAATATAGGAGCTTAAGCGCATAGTTAGTGAATACGTAATTATGGAGTAAACCGTACCACCTGTACTAAACGCACGCATACGATACGCATACGATACGCATTATAGTGATCCACACAAAGTGTATTATTTAAATCGTTATAAATTATCTACATTTCAGCGTAGCAAAAAATATTTAGATGAGTTATGAGAAATGAACGGATGCAGCACTTTTAGAAGAGCATACCCATATCCATATCGTCGGACTCCTCCTCGGCCTCCTGCTTCTTCTTCTCCTCAGCAGCGGCCTCCTCGGCGGCAGCAGCGTCAGCAGCACCACTGTCAGCAGCACCGGCAGCGCCAGCGGCGGCAGGACCAGTAGCACCGAAAGCAGTAAGAAGCTCCTTGGTGTTGGCCTTAGAAATAGCACCAGCGTAGAGATGAGCAACAATAGGCTCAACACCCTCGATGTTGGCAGCGCCAGTAAGAGTTAATAACTTGTCGGAGGTGACCTCGACCTCAGCATCGGCCAAGATGATAGCGGCGTAAGAAAGAGCAGTGTTAGACATTTCGAGCTTCTTTAGTTACTGTGATCAGTATACGGTGAAGTAATACACCCCTACCCCGAAATCTATGGGAATAACAGTCACAACAACAGACTAGTGACTCCCAATTAGAGTGAATTTTTTTCACTTATTCAGTTTAGGTTTTTTCCATTCATTTCATAGTGAAGATTATATAAGTTATAGGTGTTTGGTTACAAATAACGAGCCGAAATTGGTGAAAACTTACATAATGATTTAGAAACCCTAATGATTAGACATAAACTATATATCTCCGCAATTGACTACACCGGCACGCGTACATAGCATTATCCTCCACTACTCAATGACCGAATTACCACCCCTTAAATTCATTTCTAGCAAACCGAAAATCTCAGAAAGTACATATGAAACTATAAAAGCAGTAGCTAAACATAACATACTCTTTCCTACCGAGTCATTAACACATTACGATTTCTGTAATCCACGACACAAATTACACGCCAGTTACGAAAAGCTTTTAAATCAGTACAAAATTGCCATTTCACAAGACATTCCTAGTTTTTCAGTTTTAGAAAGAGCAATTGCACGTGCTGCATCTATTTCTTCAAGTAAGAACCCAGCTAAAGGCGTACACAAACCAACCACTAAATCAACACCCTTAACCCAACACCAAATTAACTGGCAGGATTTCGTGGTTTTAGAAACAATTGAGTTCTTCACATCAGATATTCAAAACAAATCCAATCTTTTAGCACCATTAACCCTCTCTGAAATACAAACCAACACAATTCATAAAGACGGCAATAACCAAGACTCAAATTTAGCAGCAGAACCACTTCTGAAATCACCCTTCACTAACGAACTCATTCCAGCATCGAAATTCGACGAACATATTAAAATCCACAGTTTAGATCCCAATTGGAAATCCCAGAAATCTAAAGAACTTGCTAGAGAAATGTCTACCAATTTAGACCTTGAAAACACAGCTGATCAATTGGCTAAATTCCAAGCTAAGAAACGTAAACAATAATAACTAAATTAAACTTTTAAATCTAATTGCTGAAAAACAGCAATTACAAGCTCGATATACGCTCTTCCTAATTCAGAATCACCCATAGTTTGAAACCTTTTTGCAACCTCTCTAATATTACCAATTTCTCTACTTGTGACCGGTTTACTTGTACGCAGTAATACTGACCATGCCCATAACCCTAACTGATCACTTATCTTACTGGTTTTCAATGCTGATTCGTTAATATAATTAAGTACTCTGTCTCCGTTCTCTCTACTCAACGGCACAGGATCGTGTGTTTCCATGTAATCTAACCATGTATTTTTGTTTTTACAAATTAGTGGATGTACAGGATCTAAATTTGCAGTTGTTGTTTGGACCTGTTCGTAGATTTCAAAAAGTGTACTTCTCGTGCTTAGTGGATCACATGCACCGTTATAAAGAGGTTTAGTGAGTGCTAATATTTTAGAAATACTAATACTTGGTTCGTCGTAGTTTATTTCGCTGCTCTCAGATTCTTCCCATCGTCTTTTGCGATTGTAATTATCGTAATCAACTGGTGTGCCTGTAGGCGTACCTGCTACGTTTGCCCGATGCAGTTGTTTCAAGCTCAATTCTGTACTTTCTTGCTTGGAATTTTTCAAATATTCAATAACTTTACTATCTAATTCATTATTGCTGTCTAAATCTTCTATGGGGTACGCAATAGCTTGTCCTGTAAGTCTGTCTATTCTAATGTCGCGCATAACTAAATGGATGGCTTACTGCTTACTAACCAAATAGTTGGTAGCTGGTAGCTGGTAGCTGAGTAGGACTAGGTTTGGATTCTACCCCCTACCCTTAATTAACTTGACGCGTAACGCGTCATACACACTCCCAATAAACCCTAACACATTTAAACACCACACCACACCCAAAGTGCACACCACGCCCAACTAATCTAATCTAAAAATAGATGTCGATGTTGGTGTCACTTGCAGTGGCCATCCCACTCATATTCAATCCGTATAACTACCGAATCCTCTCCGTTATCGGATTCTCATTTCTAATTCACGCTATCGCCCTCTTCATGATCCCCCACGTATCCTCCTCATTTGTAGAAATCGGTCTCTTCGGCAAAGACCGGCTTAAACCACACCAAACTGTGCAAATTCCCGAGAGTATTGGCAGCATTATTGGCGTCGTTTATATATTTAGTGTTCTGGTTTTCACGCCATTTGTGCTTTCCACCGGCAGTCTTACCGGTTACCTAAGCGGCGTGCTTTCTATTCAAAGCATGGTAATGCTAGGTTTCGCAGATGATTTATTCGATCTGCGATGGAGACATAAATTCTTTTTACCGGCAATTGCTGCCATTCCACTTTTATTTGTCTACTCTTTAGAACACGGAAACACCCATATTGCGTTACCTCCGTTTCTTAATTTAGGCAGTTCAATTGATTTAAAAGTGTTTTATTACGTCTACATGGCCGCCCTTTCAATTTTCGCTACTAATTGTGTGAATATTTATGCTGGTGTCAATGGCTTAGAAGTTGGTCAGGTGATCGTCGTAGCATTAAGTGTGGTTGCAAACGACTGTGTATACCTCGTACACGACCATTTTTTCAACAATTTATCGTTGGAAACTTCTAGAGCACATGTAATGAGTTTGTTATTTGTGCTGCCGTTGATTGCTGGTAGTTTGGCATTGCTTAAATACAATTGGTACCCGGCCAAGGTATTTGTAGGTGATGCCTACTGTTATTTTGCAGGGATGGTTCTGGCAGTTGCGGGTATTTTAGGGCATTACAGTAAGACATTATTGAGCCTAATTTTTCCGCAAATCATTAATTTTTTGTACTCGGTTCCTCAATTGTTCAGAATCGTGCCTTGTCCTCGTCATAGAATGCCAATAATTGATTCAAGTACGGGGTTATTACTGCCGTCTAGAGCTGATGTTACACAATTACAAAGTTGGAAAATCAAGTTCTTGAAATTTATGGCAAAATTGAAACTTATTAGAGTGTGGGAAACAAATGGGAAAGTAGAGATTTCTAATATGACGTTGATCAATTTAGTGCTTGTGCATACTGGACCAATCAGAGAAGACAGGTTGACTATGACGTTGCTAGGTATACAAGTTATTAGTTGCGTGCTTGCACTGATTTCTAGGCATATGCTCGCAAAGATTCTATTTGGGATGGATAATATATAACCGGGCCAAAGTGGACCCCGGGAACCGAGGAAAACACATTTAAATTCTAGAACATTCCATATGTGTATTCACTCACTCAGCATTATATACATTCAATGCCTCTGCCCACTCCTTAACCTCATCAGTCTTGATTTTATCAACTGCAGAATGCATATCGCTTAAATGGGTATTTGGAAACTTCCGTTCGTACTCATAAACCTGGCTTAAAAACTCGAATTTGTCTAAATCTTTAACGAATTTCGCCTCTTCAGTGGTTTGGTACTCGTACTCACACCATAAATCATAGATCTGCTGACCGGCACGTGGGTTGAATTTAGAAACAAGAGTTTTTATATACTCAATGGTTGCTAATTCGCGTCTGTGTTTCTCGTCTTTGTCACAGGAAGTGTCGTAGGGTGTGATATCTCCAACTAAACACTCTGCCATATCATGACAAAGCGCGATTTGCTGGCATTTAGCTATGTTCAACAGGGGGTTTTCAGTAAGGAAACACATTATACTCATTCTGTACATGTGGTCGGCAATGCTCTCTGGTTGGGGGACGTTTCTGTCTACCCATCCGGTGCGTTCAGTATGTTTTAATTGAGAAATAATTTCGAGGAATCCAAGTAGAAATGGTTTTGTTTGAGTTTGATTCTGAGCAAGATTTTCAAGCTTTGTTTTTAGGGGGGGGGGGATACTATCTTCTACGGTCCACATGTTATTGTTTGGTTTGGTTGGGTATGTAGTCGAAATAGGAAGCTAGGTTGTTGGTTGAGTAGTGATGATTAAAAGTGACAGTAAATGTAAACAAAGTGAAGTGAAAAAAATACACTTAATAATGAAAAATAGGTGCGTGTGTAGGAGCTCAATTAAGTGCATTAAAAAGAACTGAAACGAACAAGTATAGTTACTTGTTATGGTGAATTAGATTAAGTTATTTTTGACACATTAAATTATATATGTATATGATACTGTTAAAATTCAAGCAATGAGTTCGACAACACCACCGGCAGCCTTGATTTTCTCCTCAGCGAGCTTGCTAACGAAACGGGCGCGGACAATGACGGGGACCTGGGGAAGAAGACCCTTACCAAGAACCTTACCGTAACCAGCAGCGAGGGTGTCAATGATGGGGGCAGCAGAGGCAGAAGCAGAAGTCAAGTGCTTCTCACGATCCTCAGTGGGGATCAATGCCCAAAGCTTGTCAAGGTTAAGAGTGGGGCGCCATTCTCTGTTTTTGAGAAGGTGGTACTGACGCATACCAAGTTTACCAAAGTAACCAGGGTGGTACTTATCGAGGTTGGTACGGTGGTGGTGCTGACCACCGGCCATACCACGTCCACCAGGATTCTTCCGGTGCTTTCCAATACGACCGTGTCCAGCGGAGACGTGGCCGCGTGACTTTCTGGTCTTCGAGAAACGAGTCGGCATATTACTGAAGTTTGTATAGACCGAGCTTAGCTGGTTATTACTATATGATGCTTACTCCCAAGGCTTCAGTGTGGTATGAGTGGGTCATGTGATTTGTAAATGAAAATTTCGCACTTATAAATTTTTTTCGATTTTGACATATAAGGCTGTCTACTTATATAAACCGTGGGAAATAATAACCCTTCATATCTAAGGTTGGGACTATTTGTCATCATGTATACAGCCCTTAAAATTAAAATTAGAGTAATGTACTAAGCAGACGCCACCCACCTAGGAACTCCTGAACTCCCACCTGTTAAATTATATTACATACTTAAGAAGAAGAACGACAACAACAAAAATAGAAGTGAGGGAAGATCATCATTACGCGAGCATAGAGTTCGCTAACCCCAGTACATAGTGAAACGTAAGTGCAGTTTGCTTAATAAAATTAAAATCCATGTAGAGATAAGAAAAAAATAGAACATAGAACTTTGAGTACCCATAAGAATTAATTATATTCAGTATTTCCCCTCGCTAGATCTCGTCACCTTTTGTTTACAAACACTTTAAACTAATTTTTCAGTAAAAAAATAATTATTTCAAGTATCTAAACTTACGAATCTATAGAATTGCTTCCCCCCCGCACCCCCACTTCATCTCGTTAACGAGTGTGTTAAGGGTTACACATTAAGCATGCATAAATCGAACATAACGGTCGAGCGTTCGTGCCTTAGAGAAATTATTTTTACGCTAAAGTAACCTCGATAGACCTAAAAAAAAATAAAAATGAAACCGGCTATTTAAACCAATGGCTCGTTTACCTACATTTAGAAAAATACATGGATTTAAAGCAATTCAACCATGCATGTACATATTATATACGAACGTAATAATATAACCTCAGTTACCCGATTCCCAGCCGTGGAAGAATTTTTTACCTGTGTGAGTAAGCATCGACCTCTTAGACCACCTGGGTGAAAGAATTTACTCTCTT
The DNA here is from genome assembly GCA_030568935.1 of Starmerella lactis-condensi. NCBI lineage: Eukaryota > Fungi > Ascomycota > Dipodascomycetes > Dipodascales > Trichomonascaceae > Starmerella > Starmerella lactis-condensi. The sequence goes on from JAJMJH010000006.1 coordinate 200,721, forward strand.
AAATCACTAAAACTAATAAGTTTTGATTTTAGTACACACTCAAGTATTAAAAGAAAATCAAGAGCTGAAACGGTCGCTCCAATTTTTTAATTGTACTAATTGCGCTGTTGTTTTCTCATTATATCTTTTCACTGTTTTTCCCAACTAGACCACTTTAACTCCCCCCCATTTCTCACAACTCCATTTTTTTTATTTCAGAAATACACAATCTGGTTTAACGAATTCAAATGTCGTCATATTCAGCAAGAGACGCCAACCGCAGAGGTTCAGTAGTCCCCCCCCTAGCTGGAGTCGACCGTCCACAACTAGACACAGTCCCCGACAAATGCGACGTTTTAATATGCGGAACAGGACTCGCAGAATCGATCGCTGCAGCCGCATTAGCCTGGCAAGGCACTAACGTTCTTCATATCGACGCTAACAGCGTCTACGGCGACGCCAACGTCTGTTTATCAAGCAACCATTTAAAAGACTGGGTATCTAATGTCGCCAATGGCAAAGAACCCACTGGTATGAACGCCCAGCTCTACGTGAGTGCGCCCGCTAACTCCTCAACCCGTGCTAAACGGTTCCTTTTTGATCTTTCCCCCCACCTCATGTTCGTCAAAAGCGACATGTTAGAGCTTCTGATTAAATCACGCGTTGCTAAATACCTCGAATTCAAGGCCTTGAGTCAGTTCCATACTTATGAATCTGACAATTTTGAGAAAGTTTCTGGAAACAAAGAGGCTATTTTCACAGATCAGTCGCTGTCTACAAAGACCAAACGGAAGTTAATGAAGTTCATCAAATTTATTTTAGAGTGGCAGATCGACCAGGCTGATTTCGAGGGTGTGCTGCGTAATACACATATCAGCAGATTCCTCCACGATGAGTTCGAGCTTGAGTTACCGCAGATCACCGAACTGGTTATTGCGATTGGTTTGTGTGATCATTTAGACGTCAGTGCTGCTTATGCATTGCCCCGCATTAGACGCTACCTACTGTCTTTGGATGTTTACGGCTCTTTTCCGGTTATGTACAGCATGTACGGATCGTGTGGAGAGCTGGCGCAGGGGTTCTGTAGGTCAGCAGCGGTTGCTGGCGCTACATATAAACTCGGAGTGAAATTAGAGAACTGGGACGAGAGATCGAATATTGCCACGTTAAGCGACGGAAGTAAAGTGCAAGTGGCGGAAAAGGCTTTTATTTCGCCGAGCCAGCCTTCAGGTGTGAGACCATTGTTCAATATTGATAAGCCAGTGAACATCCATGACGGCGAGAGATTAGGAATTACCTCGAGATTAGTGACTATTGTCACTAATGAGTGCCGTGAATGGTTCGGTGAGGGCGAGTCCGCAGCAACTGTGGTGTTTCCACCGGGCACATTAAGCACTAACAACGAGTACGCTGTGCAAACAATCGTCTACGGCCCGGGAGCGGGGTATGTTCCCGAGGGTTTCAGCTGCTGGTACTTAAGCACGCATAACCCGGACAAGCAGAAGGCCCGTGATGATTTATCCGATGCACTCAATAAGTTAGAATCCTCGATCTTACGAGAGTCGCAAACAACATTCAATTTAGGATCCCTGAGCAGAGATGATATTGCCTACAGAAATGGGATGCCAATTGTGTCGTCGGTGCGTTTGGGTGAGTCCATGCAGAACTTCGTTCCGCAACAAAGACTGAACTACCTGTTCAAACTTGCATATACCACACCAACTTCGAAGGGCCGAGACTTCAGCAGTGTGTTTTTGAAACCGGCAGCTGAGGGCTGTGACAGTTTGCTTTCGACTTTCTTTCCGCCGGGTGAGATCACGTATGACGGAATTGTTTCTCAGGCCCGTAAATTATATGAGACAGTAGTGGGGTCTGATGACGATTTCTTCGATGTGGATTTCGAAGACGAGGCTGACGAAGCTGAAGTGAACTCAATCGCTCATGATGATCATCCTGCTGATGAGGTTATGCACATGGAAATGTAGGAGAAGGCTCTAGTTAATACCCACAAGGGGTGAATTCCTCATTGCCATTGCCGCTATCAATCGCCGCTGTCATTGTCATTGTCATTGGTTTTCTATTTTTTTTCTTTAAGCTCAAACAATTCACAATCCTATTAATTCGCCATTTGAAATCTAGTATTTGAGAATTAATACCTCTGCATCATATAACATAAACTATCTAAGATAAACCGCTGACGCTGACTGCTGATCCCAATCATCCGCGATTAAGCATAAGCAAGCGACGACGTAGTGTATGTGACCTAACCCTGAGCATAAAGTGTAAGCGAGTGACCTCATTGCGCATAGTGGCTACCTCCCCCCACCATCTAGCGATGTAGACGTAAAAATACCAAACATAAATGTATGCAATTATATACTGCATACACCTATCTATACAATTCATTACCGTATTTACGTTACCGTATTTACGTTTAGCATACTCTCTCAATTTTTCACCCCGGATCATAAGGTATACCGGAAGTGGAATCATCAATACACTAACAATTGCAATAATCGTGCACCCCCAGCCAACCGGGTAATTCTCAATTGCAGGGTTGTTATACATAACCGTGCCAAAAAGCGGGAACGCGCCTCCCATTAAAGATCTAACGATGTTATTACTAGCAAAAGCAGAACCAGCTGTTGACGCGGGGAACACCAAACTCAGACACGCAAAGTAGCTTTGGAACATAACAAAAATAGCAAACGAGATAAACTCATTGCCGAGCATACCGACTACCCAGTGAATTCCTACTTTAGAGCACCATCCGAATATAAGCAAACCAACAGGCAGACACCCAGATCCTAATATGGCTGTAGGGCCGAAGATCCCGTCTGGTTTGCCCATTTTATTTTTGTTCATATAGAGCCAAATCATGTATAGAAAGCATCCAATGATTGTGCCAACAAGTAGCGATAAAAATGTGAGGCCTTGCTCGACATAATTGAAATTGTGGATACCCCCGTAAACAAGGGGGAAACTCGCGAAAAACAGGTACACAACAGAGTAGACAAGCCCGTCATGTAAATTCATTAGCATGACTGCTAGTTCAACGATTGTTAGCTTGATCGGTTTATAAAACATTTGTTTGAGAATTCCACTAACGGTCTCATTGTGGGTGATGATCTCACCGGGTGCTATGTACCTATTATCCCATGTCTATTTTCTGATCCGGGGAGCTTTGCGAATCAACAATTCTTGAGCTGACGTTTCAGGTAGAAACGGAATCATTAGAATCAACATACCACCAGACACTGCTAGCATACACCAAAATATGTACCTGCGGCCATGGCCTTTTTGAAGAGCACCACCAATCAAGGGACCAGCAAATGGACCGGCGATTCCACTTACCGACCAAAGAACCAAACTGACTCCTAATGCTGGAAATTCCCACATATCGTTTAATGTAGCTGCTGCAGTTGCTAAAGGTGGAGATGCGAAGATTCCAGCAAGGAAACGCAGGATAGCGAACCCGCCAACATGATTTGATAGAGCTGCGGGTATTTGAAGACATGCAAATACTAGTTGACAAGCGAAATATGTAGGATTTCTTCCTCTGAACATGGGTATCTCGGACATGGGACTGGACCACAGAGAACCTAGACCGTTTCCCCACACAAAGAGGGTCAAACCTAGTGCTGGTTTGACTTTTGACACGTTCATGTTTTCCATGATTTCTTCAGTTGCGGGGGTATATATCGCTGCCCCCATGTAAAGAGATACTGTACATAGGGAGATGACGACGGTTGTTGTTATTTTGCGCCATATGGGCAGTTATACGAGTTTTGAGGATCATCTGGGCTGTCCGAATCAACAATCATTTTATCTTGTGCAAAGAGGTCATCTGCAAATGGTGATTTTGCCTGTTCTGACTTGTTATCGTTGACGTCACTAAAGGATGATACTCTGTAGTTAACGTCACTACTGCATTTCTCGTCGTCTACAGACGGAAAATGATAGCTGGATGATGATTTCGACATGTTCGGATGTTTGTAGAGCTTTTTTTGGTGAGAATAACTATCGTCTTCGACGAGATATATATACCTCAAAAGATGTATATACATTAGGTCAAGGGTTTGACATTTCCCCCCAATTGTGTACACTTTTCATGCACTTTTATGCATCAGAGCACTACGTAATTCAACATTAGAACGGAGTTACGTCGGTGGTTTGTAACGTAGTCAAATCCTCAACATATGGGCATACCTTAGATGTACTGATGTGGTTATTATTGACGTGTTGTTACATATAATACAAATGTCGTTAAACAGTTGGGAAACGCATATATATGGTGAATTTCATCTTTCAGTAAACATCTATAGCAATTATACTATACCCGTTTTTGTATCCACCATAGTCATACTGTTCAATTTGACTTCAGGATGTTAATGTCAACTATACTTAGGTTTGTTAAATATGAGAATGTATGTACTCTAAGCATAGACACGAGACGAAATCACATTGAGAGGTATACCTCACCTTTAAATCGTGCATTAACTTTAAATTTCTTCAAATTTCAATATCTTATTATTGGTGTGGTTCTTTAAAGTGAGGTAAGTGCATATACGTCATTTCATATAATTAGGGTTATGCGTGTTATATGCATGGACATCTATAAAAACTAAGACCCCTTGGCAATCCCGGCTCGAAAGCATTTGAAAAAAACAAAATATAAATAGCTACTGTAAGAAGTAAGTCGCACTGTTAAATAAATATGTGTATATCGTAAACTAAACTCATAAAAATTAATCGATCTAACGGAACAACTGGTCGCCATATTTCTTCTGGGCGTAAGCTCTAAGACTCTCACCACGAAGCATCAAATACACTGGAAGCGGGATCATAATGATACTGGCGATAGCGATAATAGTACAGCCCCAACCGACAGGGTAATTGTCAATAGCAGTGTGATTATACATGACAGTACCGAATAATGGGAATGCACCACCCATGAGGGAACGAACGATATTATTACTAGCAAAAGCAGAACCAGCTGCTGATGCAGGGAACATGAGACCAAGGAATGCGAAATATGATTGGAACATGAAGAAAGTACCGAAGGAAACAAACAAGTTACCAACCATACTAACTACCCAGTGGAGGCCCACCTTAGAACACCAGCCAAAGATTAAAAGACCCACAGGCAGAAGAGCGGCACCAACGATAGCAGTAGGACCAAACACGCTCTCTGGTTTATCCATTTTCTTACTGTTTAAACCAAGCCAGAACATATAAGCAATACAGCCAAGAATTGCACCGACCAATAAAGAGAAAAATGCGAGACCCTGCTCAACATAGTTAAAGCCATGAATACCACCATAAACAATTGGGAAACTCTCGAAGAAGAGATACATAACAGAGTAAACGAGACCCAAATGCAAATCCATTAACAAAACAGCCGGCTCCATAATCGTCAATTGGATCGGTTTGAAGAACATTTGTTTGAGAATTCCACCAACGGTCTCATGGTGGGCGATGATCTCACCGGGTGCAATGTATCTGTCGTCACCAGTTTCCTTCCTCAGTCTGCGTGCTTTACGGATTAAAAGCTCTTGGGCAGAAGTCTCAGGTAATAACAAAACCATAAGAACTAGCATACCACCAGACACCGCGAGCATGAACCAGAAAATGTAACGTCTACCGTGACCTTGTTCAAGAGCTCCACCAATCAAGGGACCAAGGAAAGGGCCAGCAATAGCACCGAAGGCCCAAATCAACATAGTAATACCCAAAGCAGGGAATTGCCACATGTCACTTAAAGTGGCAGCGGCTGTGGAAAGAGGAGGAGATGCAAAAATACCAGCAAGGAAACGCAACACGGCGAACCCACCAATGTGATTTGATAATGCAGTAGGAATTTGTAAACATGCAAAGATTAATTGACAAGCAAAGTAAGTAGGATTTCTTCCTCTGAAGAATGGGATTTCAGACATAGGACTGAACCATAAAGAACCTAAGCCATAACCCCATACGAACAGTGTCAATCCCAATGCAGCTTGAACAGGAGGGACATTCATCTCTACCATGACCTCCTCGATTGCTGGTGTGTAAATAGCAGCACCCATGTATAAAGATGTTGTACAAAGAGAGATGATAATTGTGCAAAGAATTTTACGGAAATTTGACCAGTTCTGAGGATTCTTGGGATCATCAGGTCCATCCCAGTCAACAATTATCTTTCCTTGAGCATAGGGGTCGTTAGCAAATGGACTTTTAGCATCTGTGGCGGTGTGATTATCTTCATTAGATGAGGAAATAGTTATATCAACATCACCAATAACCTTCTCAGCATCAAGTTCATTTGATTTGGTTTCACTGTGGTTATCAGAGCTCATTTCTCTTGAAGTCTTATGCTCTAACTGACAGATTTGAAGACACTATATATCACTTATTTCTATTTGAACTGAGGTTAGGGTATTATAAATAATTTGTCACCACACAAAAAAATATGCATGTTTATGCACGTCTGTAAGAACATGATGATATAATGACGATTATTCTTATGTCATCGACGGATTTACATACGTGTATTAATAACTGGCAAGAATAGGAAATGCTCGAAAGAAGTAACTAGAATGCTTAAAGCTTTCCTTTTGATCTTGAATGAACAGTCGTACAACTTTGAATTGTCTTACTTGTGCTCATCGTAGATGTGTACCCATTTAAAAGACATGACAATAGGCAAGGTGCATGCATGGATGACTACATACATAAACATCTATGGTTAGTAACAATAAAAAAAATCAATAAGCAGATGTTCAGCTCACGATACATACATACACAATTAGCTAGTATACAATATCCGTTAGCTATATGTTTTAAATGTGGTAGCATGTAGAATTATACAAAAATGGACTGAAAAGCTCTCTTTATTCTGTTAAATTTGTGATCTTATATGATTGAGGGTTGGGGTTGCCGTATGGAGTAATGCACTTGCAAATTGGTGACAGTCAAGTATTAGCACACATGAATCAGCAGAGCGAAAACGTACACTAGTAAAATCAAAAGTGTAACTGAACACATTTAGTTAGTAGTATTTTCAGTTTCATTTTGGGGCTCAACAATCGCAATTGTTCGTGTTATTCGTTCGTTTAATGCGATGTTCTGTGCCACAAATTTTACATGGATATGTAATCTTGACGGATTTCGGATTTATTGGTGACGATTACGAAATCAATAAATATGCATGGAATCCTTTGGAATGAGACATCACCAATTGACCGTCATAGATGAGGAAAAACTAAGCTTAAAATAGATTGCAAGTGATTACTCGACCAATATTTTTTTACTAGAATAAAAAATATGACTCTCAGTCAATGACTATAATTAGCCAGTGACATAAATAAAAAGAAATGACACCACCGTGACTCGAACACGGGACCTCAGGTTTAACTGTCTGAAAAACTTCAGACCTGCGCTCTCCCAACTGAGCTATAGCGCCTTATTGTTGTTCAAGTGGAACATTTTTTTGACTGTGTCTATAATTTACACATGTGTGTGGAAAATTAAAAAAAGAATGACACCACCGTGACTCGAACACGGGACCTCAGGTTTAACTGTCTGAACAACTTCAGACCTGCGCTCTCCCAACTGAGCTATAGCGCCTAATCGTTAAGAAGATCTAGCATTCAGATTAGATGTACGACAAAACGAGTGAACAAATGTATTCTAACTTATACACACATTATGCCCACCCTTCAAATTAAAGCAATTAAACTATCCAAAATTTATACGTATTATTATTATTATTATTTCGTAACTTCTCCTAATTCTTCACCCATTTGAACAATACTTCCTCTCTCGACTTTAAACACGAACTCTCGAGGTGCTTCAAAAACAAGAACCACAGTAGACCCCAACTTGAATCCACCCATCTCCTCACCCTTCAACACAGGGTACCCTCTATAAAGAGAAGAGGCAGAAGCATAGCTTGCTTCGTAGCAATGGTTCTTTAATTCACCTCTTCGATTAGTACGTAAATGAGAATCGAAGTTGATAACGATACTACCAACATTAGTAGCACCAACAGGTGTCATGCTAAAAAACCCATATTTCCATCTTCCTAACAATGCAACTCTTTCATTAACACAAAAAAGTCCCGACATTCTATTCTGAATAAACGGAGCCACACTAAACAGCTCACCGACGAAGTGTCGGCGTTTATTAACCACCCAATTAACAGGGCTGTGGAACCGGTGGTAATCACCAGGTGCCAAGTAAACAACACAGTAGAACAAAGATGTGGCGCCATTATGACTAGAACTCCAAGTAGGAACTGATTTATGCTCGCCAGCATCTACACCTACAATTCCCTCATTCTTTGTGTCCGGCAGTTTACTATTCCCTGCCTTACCAACGATATCATCAATAGTGTAATCCAAACCATTAAGCTCTGCGAACTTCTCATGGCGCTGGACGGGAACACCCTTGTTCTCATGCACTGGAGCGGTATTATTATGAGGAATCTCCGAGACTGGAGAAACTGGAGACCCCAAGAGCCCGTCTACTTTGTAATTAATGCCCTTAACCTGCTCAATGTACTGGTCGTCTAAAATCTCACCAAACTGCAACACTTTACCATCACTAGGGGCGACCACTAAAGCGTCTGAAATTGGCCGCACGCCCGGTCTCAATTGTCTGTAAAAGAATTCACCTAAATTTTTATAGTTTTTGAGGTCCTGGTCAGCCATTTCTGTCAGGTTCACCCCAAATAACAAACTGTATAGTCTAAACCCTAAAGGTCTGAGCCATTCAGGCAGTGTAATATCGTTAAATGACCCCCACATCCGCGAAATTCCTCTTAACGGTATGAGTTCATATGCTCTTACTTGCCAGTATCTAGCGGGTTTATGATGTTTTTGCCTACTTTCAGTAGTGTCTCGGTACTTGCTTTTCTCCGTGAAGTACGCAACAGCCGGAGACGCTATAATTACACCCCAGGCTAAATTCCGCATTTTCACGAACCGGCGGTATTTAAACATAGGTAGTTGATTACTCTTAGTCTCTGTGACAGTTGGTAAACAGTAATTATAAATGCATGTGATTCCTATTACGTATAACCCTAAACTGAGAAACCACACTAAATGGCAGTGATGCTACACACATATACATATACATATATATTAGTATATAAAAGCGTATAAACGTGTTTATATGGACGTATTTATACTAGCATGTAAATCCATACACACCTGTATTGATATATCAAGTATGTACACACTAGCAAGTATGCACCTTATATACTGTATACATGCACTCAAACATTTTCTCTCCCTTCGATTACCAATGCTCATTGGCCTGACTGGCTCAGCGTTCAGCGGTCGTAAAACCGTTCTTTCAATTTTAGAATCTCTTGGTTATGAAAAACTCGAGTATAACGAAGAAGTATTTGAAAATATCGTCCCCCGCTGGCGTGACAAGTTCGTAGTGATTATCCCCCATGAACCCGGGAGTATTACCAAACGACCCTGGTTTCTCCATATTCATATAACTGCACATTTCCAAATCAGATCTGTGAGGAGCAATTCTACAATAGACTGTGATTCTGAGATTGCAGATACTTCAATTGAACTTGCGAATTCGACATCAGCACATATCAATCTTATTAACAACTATACAACCACTGATGAACTGCGTACAAAGCTGCTTAACTATGAATTAGAGAACACTGAGCGAGTAAGACCGAGTTGGGATCGCTATTTCATGACAATTGCTGAGTTGGCAGCTAATAGAAGCAACTGTATGAAACGGCGTGTGGGCTGTGTGTTAGTTAAGGACGATAAGATAGTCGCTACTGGGTATAATGGCACATCAAGAAAGGCTATGAACTGTAACGAGGGCGGGTGTCCAAGATGTAATTCGGGATCTAAGGGTGGCAGTCTTCTTTCAACGTGTTTGTGTTTACATGCTGAAGAAAATGCGCTATTAGAAGCGGGTAGATCAAGGGCTGTTGACGGTGTATTGTACTGTAATACATGTCCTTGTCTGACTTGTAGTATTAAGATTGTGCAAACTGGAATCTCTGAGGTGGTTTATTCCCAGGAGTATTCTATGGATACGGAAACATACGCTGTTTTCGAGCGCAGTGGTGTGAAATTACGAAGGTATACTTAGTATACAGAACTACTTAAGAATAGTTAGATATAGGATAACATTTCTAATTCAAAAGAAAGAAGGGAAAAAAAAGAGTTAAAAATACATATATATAGATATATACTGAGTATATATATTGTGCGCATATACTGTGCGTATATACACTGTATGTAGGGTGGTGTGTATCTGCCCAAATAAATGATTAATAAGCATGTCGTATGTCACAGATTCAGAAATTTCTTGGATCGAGAATTTCTGTTCTCTTCCTGGCCACGAGCTGTTCTGCGAAATCGACCCTGACTTTATTGTAGACAGGTTCAATCTCACAGGTCTCTCTACAGCTCCTGAACGTACAGCAGACGTCATCCAGCTGATCACAGGCGTTGCTAATCCCTATGATTTGTCTGCTGACGAACTCGATGAAGACCTCACTGAGAGCATCGCCCGTCATTTCTACGGGCTTGTTCACGCCCGTTTTATTGTTAGCACTAAAGGTCTGCACAAAATGATGTCTAAATATCTAAACGCCAGATTTGGAAGGTGTCCACGAGCGTTGTGTCGCGGACAGCCAGTAGTGCCCATTGGTTTACAAGACCAGCCTCAAATGAGTTTCGTGAAACTTTACTGTCCTAGATGTGAGGATGTATACCATCCTTCCTCTGCTAGACAATCTGTGCTTGACGGCGCATACTTCGGCACGAGTTTCCCAGCAATGCTGTTCCAGGCATTCCCTAAATATATTCCGACGAGATACAGCGAACAATTCACTTTAAAGATTTTCGGTTTTAAAATTCACGAGCATGCTGAACTCGTCCGATGGCAGCAAAAACGGCGTTTGGAGAACGAACAGCAGATTAAGGCTAGGGCTAAGTAGTTAATTTTATTTATAAACAGGTTTGAATTATTATTAATCATATTAATATGTACTATGCGTGTAGCGACGCTTTTTACATACGTATAAATATAGAAATACATACAATTATATTCTTTATATTAACTCTTTAGAATTTCAAAGGATTATTAGCATTGGGTTGTTTGTTGCATCCAGTTGTAACTAAACGAGATGACATAACATACAACAAGCCTAACCTAAATAGGAAGGTGGATACGTTTGTTTGTATGGGCTAGGGTTGTGTTTGTTTTGCTTTATATACCGCGAATTCTGCGGAGGGGCGCTGTTTCCTATATGCTTCTGGACAGAAAAAAATGGCCCTTTGTAACACATCCGATAGGTATTGGTATGAGTTATGGTCAA